>JACGDI010004607.1:594163-610648 GCA_014898725.1 Jacaranda copaia
CCAAATGCCAGTAGCTATAAATACCCCATGTCAAGCATTTTCGAAGTAGCTAACCTATGCACTTTTCCTCCCAAGTTCTCCCAATATTTTCAACTTACCTTTAAAGATTCCATATTTTTTCTATAATTTGTGATTAGATTTTGACAGTTGAAAATTTTCGATGGGATTTCTTTTAATAATCCTAACAACTTCACTGTAATTCCAATCAAGTTAAGCCTTGTTGATCCAAAGACCCGACTTGGACCCAACAAACTTCGCCCAATGAAGTATTACTCCTAACCTCCAAATCAATTGAGAATGCAAATTAAATATATCGAGAGAGGTTCAAAAGGAATAAACTATAATTTGATGGGTTCATATTTCTCACACTAAGAAAATATTTGTTTGATAATATATGTACATAGAGTTATACACAATAAATTGTAACCCAACAATATACATTTAACAGAAGTTTTGTCCTTCAAAAATATATTTCAAAATATGAAAAAGAAACAACAATTTATAAACTATTTTAAATTACTCAACTCACATTGAAATTATACTTAGATATCATCAAACAATAAATCCAAACCCGAGTGGGAGACCATAGCCTGACAAGAGAATTTTGTAAAAGCAAACAATGGCTTATCCTGACACGGTTGCTGCTCTCCTTCAAAAGAGAATGGAACATCAACTTGCCTGAGAGTCTGATTTCACAATCTAAAAATATATAGGCTTTATTTGGATATATTTTCTCAAAATAATATTATTTTAAGAAAATATAATTAAATATATCTCTATTTTCCTTATAAAACATACATTTTCTCATATATAAATATATATTTTATTATTATTATAACATTAAAAAAATCACTCAAATTCATATTACCCAAAAAATTCAATAAAAAAATATTGATTTGACTATTATAATAAAAAATATCTTTTCCAAAATATAAATAAATATATCAAAAAATAATTTTTATATTTTTAAATAATTTATTTTTTCAAAATACATAATAAAATAAAATTAATAATAATAATAATAACCAAACATTCCCTCGGTATGTCCAATCTTATCAAAACCTCACACATAGGACATGTCCCCATTAGCATATCTACACTTTGCCACCCCATGGCCAACCATAATCCTCCACGTCTCCTTCTTAAATTACCTCAACTTGCAAGACAAGCATTGTTTTGCACAACCAGAGTCTCAGATCCAATCTCCAATGTGAAATATTACTGCATTGGTTGTGGGGGTTTAAGGGCCATTTTGCAATTTTATAACACTTTTATATATACACAAAGCAATGCAAGTGGAATTCTTGGGAGTTGTTTTAATTTTATATAGTGTGGAAACTTTAATTTTGTTGTGGAAAAAAGAAATTGTTTGTAGCAAATATGGTTGGTTTATCATTGGCATCCAACTTTTTTACTTTGTGGAGGGAGGTTGTACTTATAATTAAATCTCCAAAATTCCCTATTCCCAAAGCACAATAAGTTTAAGCTCTAAAGAAGCATAAATGATAAATGGTTGCATTTCTTGAGAGTTAATGTGATACTTAAAGAAACAATGTTGCTTTAACATGAGAGTTAATGAAGGTATTTAAGGACATAACTTGAGAATTAATAAGGTATTAAAAAGAGGGCTCTTTTTTTTATACGGACATAACTTGAGGATTAATGAGGTATTAAATAGATGATCTTGTTTTGCAATGAGTATCCTCAATTTCATTTCATATTCATTTTATAAATGTACACTAGAGATGGGTACACTGACATAAATTCAGTAAGTTGAAATAAGAGATAAAACATAAAATGAAATAGAGGATCTAAAGTACTGTTTTTGCGTCTTTTTAATCATTTATTTAATTCGTATTTTAATACATTCCACTTAAATATATGATAGCCGGATATGACGGCTATGTCTAACTTGATTATTTATGTTAATTTTTATGTGGAAAACCAAAATTAAACTAGCACCATTACTTTAGAAAGAAAATTTTTGTGCTCTTATCCTCACTTTGCAACTTGCTTTGTACCTTCCCAAAACTCAAATTTTACAAAGTAAATTTGTGTAGGTATACTTTAATCCTTTACTTGCAACTTGCACTTTTTTATCTCCAAAAAGCCAATCTCTTTCAAACAAAATAGTCATCAATGTGCCAAATTTGTTCTTCCATGCCATCATCCATACACATTTCATAATCTCATCTATATAAACACACTTTTCACTTGGCCATGCTCCTTATCTTATACAACAGATTTTTGTTAGAAATTATTCTCTTCAGAAAAGATGAGGAGAATTAACCCCAATTTTTCCTTTGCTCTTTTCTTGTTCTTAGTAGTTATTTGTGCAGCGGAAGCGCGGGATCCATTCGCCTGCCATCCGAGAGATTCAGCCACCAAAAATTTACCATTTTGTCGAACAGATTTGCGTGTAGAAGACAGAGTCAAGGATTTGATCGGGCGTTTGACATTGCAAGAGAAGGTTAAGCTGCTGGTGAGCACTGCCGCCGCCGTGCCTCGGCTGGGAATTAATGGGTACGAGTGGTGGTCGGAGGCGCTTCACGGCGTTTCAAATGTCGGTCTGGGGACTAAATTCGGCGGCGAATTTCCCGGTGCCACCAGCTTCCCGCAGGTCATCACCACCGCCGCCTCCTTCAATGCTTCTCTGTGGGAAGAGATCGGAAAAGTAATGTTACTATCCTTAGTTTTATGTCTCTAAAATTCGATTTAATCAGTTTGAAAATGGAAGAAAATTAATTCGTACTGTAATTTTGTTGTTTTTCTCTGCGATGCGACTGCATGGAAAGCCTTGGACCTCTGCATTGGCTCTCCAATCACCGCTCCTTGTGTTGAAATTCTGAAAATACATTAAATTAATAAATCTCAAAAATTTAAAAAAAAAATTGGTGATATCATATTCATTGTGGAATCAAATGTTTCTTTGGTTTATGTATATGTCAGTACTATTATTAAAGAAATGTCCTTACTATTCATAATATTAAAGAAATGTCCTTATCTTATCACTTTTTCTAGTCTCTTTTTGGCCTATTATCTATGCTGATTAATTTTCCTACTCCTCAGAAATAGTATCTTTCTATCAATTATTATTCCCTATTGCATACAGCTAATGGGAGGCGATGACAGATTCATGACGCCTTCCCAAAAAACATTATCTCATTGAATTGAAAAGGATATCTCTTTGGAAATTTGTGTGTATAGAATAAAGTAACAAAATGATAAAGAAAATAGCAGCGGATTAGATAGTGTAATTAAAGCTCAAACTTCAAAAAGACCTTTGCATGTTGCAACCAATCAGCGTTAAGAATTTATATTTAGTCATTGTGTGTGCGGCTGTGGGCCCACAAGATATGACCCAGTTGTCCACAGGTGGTGTCAGACGAGGCCCGAGCAATGTACAATGGTGGGGCGGCTGGCCTGACATATTGGAGCCCAAACGTGAACATATTCCGGGATCCGAGGTGGGGCCGGGGACAGGAAACTCCCGGTGAAGATCCGGTGCTGGCCGGTAAATATGCGGCAAGCTACGTTAGAGGATTACAAGGGACGGACGGCGGCGATAGGCTGAAGGTGGCGGCGTGTTGCAAGCATTACACGGCGTACGATCTGGACAACTGGAGCGGGGTTGATAGATTCCACTTCAATGCAAAGGTATGGAACGTCCAGTTAAATATAGTCTAGTCTAGTCATTCGCTGCATTGAATGTGAATGGTAAGACATTGCACGTGAAACTTACCATTCGTCTCTGACCGTTCATAATTTTGACATGCCCACTTGCTTATCAGTCTCTGGCTGTGCCTATTGTGAATAGGAATTTCCCAGACAGCACCATTTTGAGTGATTTTTTGGGCCATTCTGGCACTCCATATGTACTCTGTTTGAAATATGATATATATACAAAGTATCTTTTTTTCTATAAAAATACTTAATAATGGATCAGATATATTTTATACATTCTGTAAATTGGAGTACATAACAAATACTATTGAAAAAAACAGAGGATTCAAAATGCATTTTTTAGATTATGAAACTACTGTTTGTTGGGCTTATTGCGATATCTCAAGTTCCATGTAGTCAAACTAATTTATTTGTATATACTCAAGAAACTTCCGAATTTTTGCACTCGTCTGTGCAAGTGTGTATCTTATATTTCTCGTCCAAGTTTTAAATGGCCTGGCCCAGAATCTAAAGCTGAAAAATTAAGTCCCAAATGTCACGAATTGTGCAGGTAAGCAAGCAAGATATTGAAGACACATTTGATATTCCCTTCAGAAGTTGTGTAATGGAAGGTAACGTTGCAAGTGTGATGTGCTCTTACAATCAAGTTAACGGTGTTCCCACCTGCGCTGACCCCAGACTTCTCCGAGGAACAGTACGAGGTTCATGGCGTCTCAATGGGTACATGCTTTATAACTCTTTAAATGGGTATCTAGTTCTAAAGACATGTTACACTATATTAAGTTCTATTGTTGTTGATCTCTGCACTAGCTACATTGTGTCGGATTGCGACGCCGTCGGCGTGTTCTATGATAACCAGCATTATACATCAACCCCAGAAGAAGCAGCAGCTGCTGCAATCAAAGCAGGTCTGGATTTGGATTGTGGGCCATTCCTGGCGGTACACACTGAAAATGCAGTACAAAGAGGGCTATTAAATGAGGCGGACATAAATGCTGCCTTGTCTAACACGATTACAATTCAAATGAGACTGGGAATGTTTGATGGAGAGCCGTCGGGGCAGCCGTATGGCAACCTTGGCCCCAAAGACGTGTGCACCCCTGCCCACCAGGAGCTGGCCCTTGAAACCGCTAGGCAGGGCATTGTTTTACTCAAGAACAATGGGAAAGTGCTGCCTCTTTTTCCACGAAGACACCATCCGATCGCTGTTATTGGGCCTAATTCAGATGTTACTGTTACAATGATAGGCAGTTATGCTGGTGGGAGAAAATGTAACTACAGTTACAGATAAGTGTCAGTCGAATTTTGGCTTATTCTATTTCCTTCTTATTATATAGGTGTTGCTTGTGGATACACAACTCCACTACAAGGAATAGGAAAGTATGCAAGGACAATTCATCAGCCGGGTTGTGCAGGTGTTGCTTGCGTTAATGATGCGCTATTCGGTGGAGCAATTGAAGCTTCCCGCCAGTCGGATGCTACCATTATGGTTATGGGATTAGACCAATCTATTGAGGCTGAGTTGAAAGACAGGGCAGGGCTCTTGCTACCAGGGCGTCAACAGGAGCTTATTTCTAAGGTTGCTCTGGCCTCAAAAGGTCCAGTCATTTTGGTCTTAATGAGCGGTGGTCCAATTGATGTATCATTTGCCAAAAATGACCCCAAAATTGGAGCCATTGTGTGGGCTGGCTATCCAGGCCAAGCTGGAGGGGCTGCAATTGCTGATATCCTCTTTGGAACTCACAATCCAGGTAAAAATCTTCGGACTTCTCAATTACAATCACTCTATAACGTAGTTAATTGATTCTAAAGCTCACATTGTTAAACTTTGTGTAAATTGATACATAGGTGGAAAGCTTCCGATGACATGGTACCCTCAAGAATACCTTAACAACTTACCCATGACAGCCATGGACATGAGATCAGATCCATCAAGAAACTATCCCGGAAGGACTTACCGGTTCTACAAAGGACCCGTAGTGTATCCATTCGGGCACGGGATGACCTACACGAGCTTCGTACACACTATCGCCGACGCCCCGGAGGTGGTTTCAGTTCCGGTCGACGGCCGCCACCACTCCAACACCACCTTCGTGACTAGCCCGTCAATCCGGGTGACTCATGCTAGATGTAACGGGCTATCACTTGTTGTAAATGTGGATGTGAAAAACACGGGTTCAAGAGACGGCTCCCACACACTACTTGTTTTCTCTTCCCCACCAGGGGGCCATTGGGCGCCACACAAGCAACTGGTTGCGTTCGAGAAAGTAACAGTGCCGGCCGGCGGGCAGCTGCGGGTTCCTGTCAGAATTCATGTTTGCAAGTATCTGAGTGTGGTGGATGGGGCTGGGATTCGGCGGATTCCAATGGGAGAACACGCGCTGCATATTGGAGATATCAGGCATTCTATTTCACTTCAGGCTCAAACTCTTGGGGTGATCAAATCCTAAGTATGGCTCAAATTCTTGATTGTTGATTAAGTATTGGAGTTCAAATGGATTTTGAACTTAATTTATAGAAAATCTTGAAGAGATCAGGAAAGAAGAAGATCGATTCCGGATCAATTAAGATTGGTCTTATAGATTGGGGTAAGGGAATATTAGGAGAAAGAGAGCCTAAATTCCTTTGTTAGCCTCATTGAACTTTTCATTCTTCGGTATATGTTATCGAGCATATGAAAATGGTGGGCTTCAGTCAAGCCCGTTATTTTAAATTAGTGTAGATCTTTTATCTTATGTCTATAAATAAACTTTACATACACTTATCATATATATTCTTGATCTAAAATATCATGTGAAATATAAATTGAAAATTCAAGGGAATGTTTGGTTATGTTTTTTTGTATGATTTTGTTATATCTTTATTATGTATTTTGCTAGAATAAATTATTGGAGAATGTGAAGTTGTTTTTTGATATGTTTGTTTATATTTTGGGAAATATATTTTTTTATTGTAACAATAAAAAATCAAACTTTTTTATTTGTTTTTTGGGGTAGAAATGAAATTAAGTGATTTTTATATTGTTAAAATATTAATAAAATACATATGATATATATATAATATATATGTATGTATATATTGAAAAATGTGTGTTTTTGAGGAAAAATGAGAATATATTTGATTATATTTCTCCAAAATAATATTGTTATGGGGAAATATTACCAAACATTCCTCCAAAATCCAAATAACTTTTTCCATCATGGGATCTTATGAATTTCCTTAGTGCCTGTTTGGTTTTGTTTTCAAAGACCTTTTTCATTTTCTCCTAAAAATAAAAATAGAAAGCTATCAACTCCTCATCTATTTTTACAAATATTTTCATTTTCAATACATATTCCCCAACACACTATTACACTATCTCTCCATTTTTACTTTTTATTTTCTTCTATTCATATTTGCAAGACTTTTAATATAAAAATACTATTTTTCAAATACAACTTATTTTCAACCCTACATAATCATTTCTTTTAAACAAAACTTTCAAATAATATTTTATTTTTAAAAATACATTTATAACTATTTTTTTATTTATCAAAAAACGAAAATGTCTCCAGAAAACTAAACCAAATGACCCCTTAATTTTACAAAGAGAAACTACTTTTAACCTAAAACTGGACTGGGTTTTAGCTTTTGTGTGAAACGGGCTTTGCCCGTATGTGGATTGGTTATGGGGTATTTGGGTGCAAATGGGAAATTTGAATAGGTTGAAAGAGCTAAAAGAATCCGCCCCAAATAAGAAGACTGGGCCCAGATATGTCTCCACATCTATTGGACTTTAAGCCATTTGATGCCCATAACATTTAGCCCATGTAACCCAATGTTTGCTGACCTTCTTTAATCCCCCCAGCCCTACTCTAAGCAGCATGAGTTATTTAGCTTAACTGTAGTTAACAGCTGAAAATACAGCTAAGGTACACTACAAAAGGCTGATTGGGTTGGGGCTCGATAAGAACTGCATACTCTACGCTTTTTAAAATTAAATATAAATTTTCACTCACAAAATTTCACTTCAATATTTGTCTTTGTTTCAAGAGCCATTTTTGGGGTACAAAAATTACAAAATAAATAGGTTTTTCATATAAGGAATGAATGAATCAAACCGTAAAATATTTTAATTTAATATTAATGATGGTAATTAATGAGAGTAATCAAAAAGATTGATTTGTCTTTGAATTTTTGCAAAATATCCTAACACAACAAAGATTTGTGCCTTTTTATTCTGGGTCTTAAACCAATACCGAAGAACCCGACCCGATCCGCGACATAACCCGGATTGTCAACTATCAATGGATTGCATATCTAAAGAACAACGATTTGCCACCTTGATCCATATAAAAAAGGATAATCAATGCCTATATCGCTGAAAATTTGCACAGAAACAAGTCATGTTATTTTTTACCATATTTTACTTGAGTTCTTAGAGGGTGTTTGGCTAAGTTTATTGTAAACATCTTATAAGATGTTTTTTTAAGCTTATAAGATATTAGATCTTATTTTTAAAATGTGTTGTTGAAGTGTTTGAATAAAATAAAATTTTGAAACTTATAAGACGTTAATAATGATAAATTTATAATTAAAATGGTTAAAAATAAAGAAACTTACTAAGATCTACAATTACTTTTTTTAAAAGAATTTATAAACTCCTAACATCTTATTTTAGGATCTTATAAACTCTTTTTTTAAAAAAAATTACCAAACACATTCAATCAACTTATAAACTATTAAACATCTTATAAGATATTTTGATAAACTTATAAATTCACCCAAACATCCTCTTAATCTCACATTTGAATTCTCCTTTGATTACATCAACAGTTCACGAACTTAGACATCGAATTAACTGATGACGATTTCAAATAAGCTGACGTGTACTATTGTAGTCAAATCAAAAACCCAGATAACTTGTGCAAAACGTAATCCAGCTAAAAATCGAAAACTATGAGTAGTGACAATTCAGATATTAAGTTTGAGATCCAAACTTCAAGACGCGTGCAGCCTCAAATCAAATATCTCGGTCAAGACTCACAAGTGTGAAAACGTACACATATTTTGCACATACAGACACATACGCCTGGTTGGAGTACATTGTGCCTGCTGATATACAAACGAGCATGATCTATATGTTTGACTATTGGATACATTGCTTGCAGTCAAAGCGATTGAATCCACCCGTAAACACTGCGCAAAAATGTATAATTAGTCAAAGAATCCAGATACACTGTTGACTTTTAAGTCCATGCGCTCTTTTTTATTTTTATTAGAAAAATAATGATTATACAGAATTTAATAAATTATAAATAAAGAGAATTAGTAATAATTAAAAAAATATATATATAAATTATTAGAAGAAGATATACATGTTGTTGTAAAATGTGTTTTGAAATGAAAACGAATTGAAATATTGATAAAAATGATGATAAATTATTGATAATTTATTTTCAAATATTAAAAACAACTGAAAATGAAAATAAAACATAACTAAATTGCCACTAGTTCTTGGCACCTTTCCTTTTTTTTTTTTTTTGTAATAATTGAAAAAAATAAGCTAAAGGCGACAAAAATATCAATTTATATCAAATGTAAATATAGGTGTTTCTGTGTTGCAGTATGTTTGGCGTGAACTATATATGTAGTTGTAGTTCAAAAAATGAATCCGTTGTTATAGTTTCACCAAAATATCTATTAAATTAGAGTCCTTCCATTGCAAATGTGAATAATTCACGAATTATTACCATAGACAAATTCAAAATCATGATTAATTCAGTAAAGTTTGTCGTTTCTTTCGAATTAACATTGATTTTAAAAAGTGAAAATCATTAGAACCATGAGAGGCCGGGGTTGTTGTTTTCCATCAGTCATATTAGTCGTTAGCACCTTTTTTTATTTTCTTTTTTCTTTCTAATGATTGAAAAAAAAAAGTTAAAGGCGACAAACAAATCAATCTATATCAGATGTAACTGTAGGTGTTTCTGTTGTTACGATACATCCAATATGAACTATATGTAATTATTGTTTTAAAAGTGAATCTGTCGTTAAGTCTCACAAAAATATTAATCAAATTAGAACCATTTTATTATAAATATAACTGATTCACAAATTATTATAATAAATAAATTCAAAATCATGACTAATTCACTAAAATTTATCGTTTCTTACAAATTCTCCTTTTTATGTATGAACAATGAACCATACTAGAAATTGGGCATCACATATAATATAAGTTGCTCAAATAAGCACATGGCGTATAAGCCCTCTTTGTTTTCCAGCAAAAAGCAAACCCAAATGAGGCTGGCACTGTAGATGCTACTCCCCTTTAACTTTGTGGGTCGCACGATTTCCCCACATGGGGCACGTGAAATTCCCCCCTGCAGGCACGTGCACCGCACAGAACCCACTCTCTGCAAAAATGCCTCAGACTTTCAGAGCCCTCCCCACTTTGGAGTTCGCATTGGATGAAGTGCGAAAACACTTGATTGGCTGACACTTTCATCCGCAGATATAATAATTATGCTGTCAATATAGAGAGAACTTATAAAAAAAAATGATAATTTTTAGTTAAAATGGATAAATTATATTTGATCTGCGAGTTCAATTATACTTGTTGAATTAAAAAAGTGATAGTAAAAACAACACACATATTTTAATTTATTCACACGTATATATATTAGGAGTTCGTTTGAATTTGAATTTCTAACCTTCTACATTATATGAGAGGTTTATATTACTGAATCATAGGCCATTTGGAGCATATATGTGTGTATATATATTTAAATTAAAATCTTATCTTTGATAAGAGAATCTTTAGAAATTCACACAATAAATTGCCTCCTAGTGCACCCACATGTCTTGAGAAATGGGAGCTTTACCCCATTCTTAATTAAATTAATTTGAGTTTACAACTAATGATTGATTGATTCACTAGTGTTAGTTCCCTTATATGTGTGTGTCTTTTAATGGGAATTTTTATTTCATAACAACTTGTAAAATTGGTCTAAGTATATGAATGGGTTTTCTATGAACTTGGCCTCCTTTAAATATAGGGATCTTGTCATAGGCATTGGTTGGTGGATGCATTATGAGGTGGGCACTAGCTAGTGCTATAAGAGTCATCTATTACCTTTGAAATGAATAGGTTGGGTTTGTGGTAGTAGATATCTTTATATTTGTTGTAAATTTGAATTTTCATATATAGGAATAATTGAAAAATCAGCAATAATTCTTTTTTTTTAAAAAAAAATCTATTGTCTTAATAAGTACCATAAGTTTTTGTACTATTAGCAAATTAGATATAACTAGTAAAGTTTTAGATAATGTTTGGTTGTATTTTGTTACGGCGAAATACAACCAAATATGTCTCTATTTTGCCTCGAAAATATCACTTGTAAAATTTTCGAAAACCCCTCAAATATTTTCCATATTCTCCAAAACCCACCCCTTATCCAATCATTACGTATAAATATATGAATATATATGTTATTATTCATAAAATAAAAAATGTTACTAAATTTTATTTTCACCTCAACAACCAACAAAAAAGTACTGATTTCACTAACACATAAAAAAATATGTCCTTTCAAAATATAAATAACCATACCGAACTTTCCAAAATATTTTTCTCAAAATATAAATAAAAATCCATTACATTCTTCAATACCACTTCCACAACCCATAACCACACTCCCAAAATTTATTTTCTCAAAACATATATCAAAAACATCCCAACACATAATCAAACACTCCTTTAATTATCTGTACCATTTGGTCTCATCTACCATGAATTATAATGCAAGCCAATCAAGGAATTCAACTACTCCTTATTTATTTCTTTTCAAGAATCCAGCTTACAAGGTTTATAATTTAGCCAACATTATTAGAGCATGGAAAGAATTACTCCTTAATTTTTCCTTGGAATATTTAAGTTCCCTTATGTATTCTTTTATTTTTATTTTTTGTGTCATATTCGCAAAAATCGACTTGTCGATGTATCATTGGTCTTGTGTCAACCTTAATTATTAAAAAGAAATAATGTTATGTTAGTTAAACAAACTTGAAAAGGGCTTATTATTGCAGGTTACAACTGTGGCTTATTATTATTATTATTATTATTATTATTATTATTATTATTAAAATAAAAAAAGGAGAGAATGTGGAATGACAATGAGGGAAAGAATAATGTAGAACATAGGGAAGGCAATTGTAGGGCAGTATCTATTTGAAGCCCACCTATGAAAGCTGTTTTCTGAGTTCTGATATTGTCATATTTTCAAATGTTGATTGGCTGAGGCAAAGTTAGAGAGACATGGCATGTGTTGCTTCGTACCTCGACCCTAATAAGTACATGAAATGTCTTTTGTTTTTATTATATGTTTATCAAACATAGTTTTCACACTGGGCAGGGGGCAGAGTACCCAGAAAAAACAGATATGCCTTGAAACATTTTTGCTTTAATTTCTTTCAAATCAAAAGAAAAACATGCCATGAGACATTTGAGACACAAACTTCTTTGTTGTGGGGTTTTTTTTTTTATTATTGTTACAATAGTTCATGAACATGTATGATTCAAATTGCACAAATTTATATTGCCATTATAGTTTAAATGAATGCATGTTGGATGTTAATTTCGATATTAGGAAAAATAAAAAAGATCGAAGGAAATGGATATCCAGAGCGGACATGAGTCTTACAAAGATCGCATGTTTGACTTTCTCTATTGACGTAAGGACTTTCTTAATGGATGATTTGTAAATACCTTTGTAAGCATTTATAAGACTCGAGAGTATGTCCTGGTTCTGATGGTGACCAATGTCGAACCTACCTAAATTTTTCTGTATCAAAGACAAAAAAAGAAATTAAATACCTAACTCTCATATCATTTAATCCAAATGTCTCAAATAATTCAATCCAAACTACCAAATTTAATTGAATGCCTAAATTGTGGGTTTCTTTGATATATATCTCGTACTCTATTCATGAATAGAATTAATTGAATACTAAATGTGGTGGACCCTTAAACCCATAAGGATTGAACTAAAATTAGAATTGGCTTGATGAAGGAAATAAAGTTAAAAATTAGAAACATTTCTAAGATTGAAATTCATGACAATAATTTAAAAGCGTTTCGACAAAGGTGTGCTCAAAACATTTAAAATTCATAATAATTTGAAAATTATTCAAATTATTACAATTAATTTATCACCATAAATTAGTATAGTTGGTAAACAGAGGTGTGCTCAAAACATTTAAAATTCATAATAATTTGAAAATTATTCAAATTATTCAAATTATTACAATTAATTTATCACCATAAATTAGTATGGTTGGTAAAGAGCGAGGCGCGAGCCTAACGAAGATCGTGTGTTTAGCTCCCTCTACTGACGTGAAGGCTCTATTGATGGACGATTTATTAGTACCCTTATAAACATCCATAAGACCTAAGGATATGCCTTGATTTTGATGGCGACCAGCATCGAACCCACCTAAATTTTTTTGTAAAAAAATAAAAATAAAAATGAAATTAAATACCTAACTTTCATATCATTTAATCCAACTGCCTCAAATAATTCAATCCAAACTACCTAAGCTAATTGAATGCCTAAATTGTGGTTTCAATTCCTTGGTATCTCGTACTCTATTCATGAATAGAATTAATTGAATACTGAAATTGGTGGACCCTTAAACCCATATGGATTGAACTAGAATTAGAATTGGCTGCCTTCCAATCAAATTATAATGGCCTGGAATCATTAGCTGTCATAAGAAAATGCTGCTATACCATTATACGGCTGGATGATGCCTACAACTTCAATGGCATGGTCCATATGCCCATATTGTTTTCCAGTTATTAGGCAATTTTCCCAGTGTTGTCAGAACGGAGGCACCAAACTCAGGTTCATGGTGTCGATGAGTTTGAAATAATTTATAAATTATTTTTTATTTTTTATTCGATGAGATAATTTACTTTATAAAAATAAAATCACTCATCATATTATATTGACAAAATAATATGTGACGAACATATTATTTCAATGTATTATAAAAGGATGAAAATGCTTTCAATACTTATAAATAATACCTATACAGATCAAGATTTAAATCTTTTTAAATAAGCAGCATTTCAGCCTTATTCAACTGTGTTTTTAACCGTTGATTCTTGAAGCACCCAACTGTCTAGAACTTGCCACTTGGCGTTGTAGGTGCCAGCCATTTAAAACATGCTATAAATACTACCACTACTCATCGGAATTAAAGAAAAAAAAAAGAATATTCTTAACAACTTAAGTTTACCTTAAGATCTCATTATTTTAGATAATTAGATTCTAATTTAAGCACCAAAAAATTCTAGTAGAGGTGATATCGACAAGTCTGACGCATGGTCTTGTAGCTAGACACTTGGACCAGAGAATTATTATGGACCAATGTTGAATTTTCATCCCTTCAACTTGAACTCGTTATCAACCCGTTCATTTCAAAGAAAGCTTCCTCTAGATCCACATCAATACATTGAGAAGATAAATCTATCACATGCAATGACAAATTTGAGCATTATTAGATTATTTACAAAACAAAGTTTATAATTATAGACATCCCACATGTAAAGGCAAAACTTTTAGCTTCATGTAAATTATGAGCTTTTTAAATCAAGTAAAGTTAGTGGCAAGATAGTCAACTTCCACTACGTAGCTTTCAATTTAGTTCCATAAAGGAGTAGATAATGAAACAATAAAAACAAAGAGTGATCATAAGCGCGAACCTGACTCATTAGGTAGTGCACATGTTTGGTCCTCTTGCCTGCAAATTATTCATTTCAAGTATCATGCTATGATGAATGAGTGATCACACTGATGTTCAAAAACTGCAGATAATATTGTCATACACTTGCTAAGTAGCTAGAGATTTAATAACATAAGTCTTTCATATAATAAAGAAGATTAAATATTCAAATTCGAACGAACTCTTGATGTATGTGTATAAATAAATAAATAATTAATATCATCATATACTTGTATGTACATTGTGATGATTGAATCAATAACAAAATGAGCATTCCAATAATAATATTGCATGCATACATACACATATGAAGTTATTAGAATTCACTAGTGTGTTAGTTCAAAACATATTGCTATAGGAGGGGAAAACATTGGTTTAAGAGGCATCGGACTTGTTCTCATGAAAATTATTCGATGACTAAATCAAGTCGAAGACAGAAAATTAATAAAAAAATAAAAGAAAAACATATTTATAGAAATTGAGAGTGGACGTTTTATTCTATTGTGAAGTTATATGTTACCTTAGTAAAGTATCAATTGTGTTTGAAATTGTATGCTGCTACTGAAAATATTTACACTCTTAAATATTTTTTGCGAGTAACACATTGTGTAATTAGAGAAATCATTAAGAGGGGAACAATTCATTAGTACGTTTGCTCAAAACATATTGATATAGGAGGGGAAAACACATGTTTTAAGAGGCATCGGATTTGTTCTAATGAAAATTATTCGATAATTAAATTAAGTTGACGATAGAAAATTAATAAAAAAAAGTAAAAAATAAAGGCTTTGTTTGGTTATGTTTTCTCAAAACAACCTTGTTTTAAGAAAACATAATCAAACATATCACCAACCTGCAAAATGCACATTTTCCAATATATATACATATATTATGTACAATATATTTTATTATTATTCTAATATTAAAAAAATTACTTCATTCCATTTTCACCCCCAAAAATCTAATTAAAAAGCATTGATTTGAATGTTACAGTAAAAAATATCTCCTCCAAAACATAAACAAACATACCAAAAGATAACTTTTAAATTCTCCAATAATTCGTTATCTCAAAATATATAATAAACACATAATAAAATCAAACAAAAAACATAACCAAACAATGTCAAAATATTTATAGAAATTGAGATAGGTCGCTATATTCTATTATGAAGTCATACATTACCTTAGCAAAATTTCAATTATTTTTGAAATTGTACACTGTTACCGAAAATATTTACACTCTTAAATATGTTTTGCGGGTACATTACCGTGCAATTAGAGAAATAATTAATATTACAAAGTATAAACAATGATCTCAAGTGAATTTAAACCTTTTATTATGCATTGATCCTGGGCGTTGGATTGATTGGACACAAATGTTACGTCACCAAAATAATTGAGATGCATAAAAGTCGTAAAAATTTAATTCCAAAGCTAGGATTACTCAACCAATCATTGTACCCTATGGCCACAACGTGTGCGGGACCACCTATGATGTTTCGACACGTGGAAGGGCTCGATGCATTTAGTGATGTGGCAAGTGGGGATGGGGCCACTGCATGAGATTGTATGAACGTCCTTCGTTTGCAAAAAAAAGAATAATAGAGGGGGGACCTTTTTGTGTGCTTATGCAGTTCAAATTTTGTATTTTATTTTATGAATATATAATAAAAATATTAAATATTTTTTGATAAAAATAATAATTAAAAAATAAATACATTTGATATAAATATAATAAAATAAAATGTACGATCCAAAGTGGTATTTATGAACCATGAAATCAGTCTAAATCGTCTATTCCACTGCATGGGTATATGACACGTATATTAAATATTTTTTTATAAAAGTAAAATATAAAATAAAATAAAAGATTTAAGGTGACATGAAATAGGCTACATGAGGAAGATGAGGCTTTACGACAAACCTATCTGATTTTATATCTATCTATATATCTATACACGATAATTCATGTGCACTCATTAATATATTTTGGGTGAAATTAAAAGCAAAGGGATAAAAAGAACTCATCCT
>JACGDI010004607.1:624825-675582 GCA_014898725.1 Jacaranda copaia
TATCTCACTATAAATACCCCTTCATTTATTGTTGAGAGGGTCAATTAATGAGATCAAATACCTACTTATACATTAAAAACCACCTATCTACCGACCTATCTATTCAGCTAAACCCGATCTACTAATCCAGAAAATATTCATCCAAACTCTCATCTTTGATAGACATTTCGACCATTGAAAAATATATTAATTATTATTTTTTATAACATTAATATATACACATACATCAAGAATTTGTTAGAATTTAATCTCATTTGTGAGAACCACCTTATTAAGCCAATTGATTGTAAACTTTTCTATTCTTATAGTTAAAGAAAAGGGTTTCTTCGCACACTTTCATAGGAGAGCATCACCTTTTTATTATAGTGTAAATATTAAAAACTTTGTTGCATGGACGTGAGGATCTTTTTAAGTTCTAAGCTACTGAGATTGGCTTTTATTATTTCATGATTTTATTTTTAAATTTATGGGGAATTGGTATGTGACTTTTTTATCATCTTATTGGGCACGACTGCCTAATACACCAAGAAAATGTCAAAGGATGAGATGTATAAAATTGAGCTTAAATTTAAAGGGTGTTTGGGGGAATTTATAAGCTCTTCCAAATATTTTATAAAATATTTAAGAATTTATAAATTGATGAAAAATATTTGATAAATTTTTTTTTTAAAAGTTTAAAATCCTAAAATAAAATGTTAAGAGCTTATAAGCTCTTTTAAAATAAAATAAGTAAACCTTAACTTATTTTTAAAATCTTAATAAGCTCTCTCATTTTTAATCATTTTAATTACAAAATTGACATTATTAATATCTCATAAGTTTCAAAATCTTATTTATTTAAATATTTCAATAACTTATTTTAAAAATAAGATCTAACATCGTAAAGCTCCAAAAATATCTTATAAGATATATAAGCTTATAAAATATTTAAAATAAATTTAGCCAAACAACTTCTTATTCAATTTTCAGAAATTAAAAAAAATTAAAAAAAAATTGTGACGTTCTATAATGCATTATTTAATGAGATAGTCGTATTTCTATTAGTTGAAGGGCATTTGCAATTGGAAAAATCGTCAGTCTTTAAAGGTGGCCAGATATGATGATGTCAGTTAGCACGTGGAAAATCTGCCATTTGGACTTTGATTTGTCTTATAATAATTTGAAAATTTTTATTTATTAGGAAAAGTGGGCATCGATCAAAGCTGGATGCCAACATTTTCTTGTTCTTTTCGGCTTCAGTGTGAAAGGAAAAGTAGACAGAAGTTGTGATGAGCTATACATCCTCCTCACATAAAGTTGCTCGGCCTTTTAAAGAATTATAAAATAATTCAATTATTCCACATATACATACATGTCTATTAGTATATGTGTGTATTATTTTTGTCTAGCTAGTTTCGTACTTAGGAATACAAACAAGTCGAGCTGGCTCATGAACTTCACGAGCCGAGCTCCAATCAATTTGAAGCAAGCTCGAACTTTAATTTGAGCCGATTTTAAGCTATTTGTATCTAAACTCAAGACTTGTGAACCAGTATATATAAATATTATTTTTTATTTTATTAATGAATATATATTAGATTACTATTTTTTTATTTTGAATTTGAGCCTGAACTTGCGGGTTTTTTACAATTCATTTGTTAATTCGAACTTTATTGAGTCGAGTCAAATCGAACTTGAGTTTAAAATTTTTGACTCATCAAGCTTGAACCAAACTCAATTTAACTCGACTTGATTACACCCTTCCATACCAAATTACCAAAAGTTTGATCTATGAACTATTATATTTTGAATGGTTTGAAAGCAGAAATGGGTGGCCCAAGTCCAAAATTGTTTGGACATGTTTCTTTACATTATGAGTCCACTTGATTTGGATCATTGGGCCCATTATAGTGATCTAATTATCCACTCTAGCCCACACACTTTTTAATACCGTGTTTGGATCAAAAAATTTATTGAAAAGAAATTTATAGAGTTACAAAACTTAAAGCACAAAATGGGTAGAATTTTTCTTAATTATTTTGCTGAATAAAAGATACCTACAGTAGAAATAACATACATTAGGGTTTGGGAGTATTGAGTAAGCTTATGGCCCCAAAGAACCTACCTAGAGTACAACTATGCCACCCAAAATACAAGAATCAAACAGTGTTATCATTTCTTGGATTTAGAGGCTTTTTTCTTAGGTCTCTGGCTGCTAGTTTTGCTCTCTATTTTTTGGCTACAGTCTTGGCAAAACCAGTCTTCCTCAGGAACATCTTCGAGTGGAGGATCAAGGCAGTCGATATGAATACCAACACCGCATCCAGAACTACCACTTTCATCACCACAGATGAGCATTTCATCTCCTCTATCACGAGATCCACATACTTTGCATGCTATGTCATCAATATGATCATCTTCTGGTGTTACTGGATCCTCCTCGATGACCTCTTCCACACGGTTTACCAAATTCTCTAGTGATTTCTTGGCCCAAGGATGAGTGTTGTATTGTACATGTCTTTCAAGGGAGTAACCAGGCTTGCATACGTATTCTACTAGGTAGTCGGCTAGAACACAGGGTATCTCGTGTCTTAGAAACTCCTGAACCCACATATCGACACGGGGCATACCTGGGCTGACAATGGCAAAGTCGATTCTTGATTTGAAAAAACGTGTGTAAGGGGGTGAAGTTGCTAATATGGTCCCATCTCCAGCCTTTATGACACGTTTTAAAGTATCCTGATTACAAACACATGGCAAATGACAAAAGAAGATTAAAAATCATCCAGATGATAACAAGCCAAAATTGAAGAATTAAATAACGTACGAGTGGAGGGGCAATGCATTCTCCATATATGACAATCCGCATTCCATAAAATGCACCACGGCCAGTTCTCTCCCGCAGTAGTCGCCACTTCCTTGGAGCCTCTAAGTTGATTGCACCATCTTCGGACAAGCATTTCTTATGCCATTCATATGGCTCTTCGGACAAAAATCTTCCAGCCTCATTGCTAGCTGTTAAATAATCAGTCTTCAGAATCCAACTGCAAAAGTCAATTTATTTTGACGCAGTTGGTCAGAAAATAACTTAAGTCAGGAAGAATTTGATTCAGTGTGTTAACTAGGAATACCTTCCAGATGCAGCAGCCGCAAAAAACTTTTCGGTTCTTCGTATTGGATCTGGAACAATGAAATGTGTTGCCTGATATGACCAATGATGAGAATCTCTGCAAACTCTTCCTTTCAATTGCCTTATAACCTGCTGAAACTCTTTCCTCTGTAGCTTATGTCCACTCAGTATAAACCATGCTGGTTCAGTTTTGGCCTCAAGGTTCTGTCTCCCTTTCACAGAATCTGGAGTGGCCTTGTTATCTTCAAAGCCATTTTCCACAGGCTTTTTGAGTGTTTGAGAAGCCACTTTCCCAGCTGCTCCTGTATCATTGTTTGCACTTTGTTGCATAATTGTAGCAGGTTTATTTTCCTTCTCCACATCAGCTGAGCTTTTTAACTTCTTGGATGGCCTTTTCTTGATTCGACCAGCCAGGACAACAGTTTCTTCATTGCCTGAGGCAGTCTGCTTTCCATCCTGTTTGCTACTGGATCCATCCTTTTTCACTTCCTCTCCAGGATCCTTCAACTTATTTGTCTTAGCTTTAGCCAAAGAGCGTTTCTTACCCTTTGTTAATTTTTTCTCTCCAGCATCAACTGTAGGTTTTGATTCGGTCAATTCAGTTTTCTTGCTACATACAGCCTTATCAGCTTTGGGGCTGTTCTTACCTCCCACAGATTTTGCTACCTTCTCTTTCATTTGTATGATTTTGCCATCAGCTTGCTTTTTTGTATCAACGACACCTTTTCCTGAATGTGGTGCTTCAACTTCAGCAGACCTCTCTTTGTTACTCACCCCATCAAACTCATTTTGCCCTTTATCATCTGCAGTTTTAGTTTCATCATCCACGGGCCCATCTTCTTCAGCAGCTGGAGGAACCATCACATTCTTCACAGTAATGGTAGCATTATCAGTGTCTTCCATTGCTTCTGCTCCATGTGAATGGATAGTGTGCTCATTCTGTGACACAGCTTTCTCAAGGTTAATGGATCCTTTAAGCTTTTTAGTACTTCGTTTACAGATAGATGGTCTGGAGCCCAATGTCTTTTTGGTAAGTACATTTCTTTTAAGAGGTTTTGACTGGACGCCAGTATGTCCTACTTTTGAAAAGTTCACATTAGCCCGACTATCCATTTTGTCTGCCCCAGAGTTCATCCTCGGAAATGGGGGTTCAATACTTTGTAGATCACTTTGACGGTTCTCAACTGCACCAGTGGAGTTATTATTTTGCCTTAAGGAATGGTCATTTACGTCCAAACTGGCAGGGGTCCACTTTGTCAATCCTTCTGGAGAACATTGACGTGCTTGATCATTACGCTCTTGTCTATCCTCTGATGTGATAAAACTGTTTAAGGCTTCTTTAGGGGCCAATGAAGCTTCTTCCCTCAAACAGCAGGCAACAGTTGCAGGAGAAACATCACCAGCTAACCCACATGAACCATCAATTGAAGATCTAGAAGCCAGCACTTCAGCTGTTTCCTTTGCCAAATTACTTTCCATTGATGCTTGTGGATCATGAGTAGACCTTATTGATTTGGAACTGCCACGTGACATAGGCGTCTTCCTCTTATTGGGCAACATGTCAGCTTGGCCCTCATCAAGGTGCAACAAGGTTCCCTTTAAAGGTGTTTTTACTACATCAATACCATTTCCCCCTTGCTGTCTCACCAAGGGCATGTCAAAACCACCACTAACCCCAAGCTTAGCTACATTTGAGGCAAAAGGACTACCTGAGTAACCTTCAGTTTTTTCAGAACGTAGTTGGAGACCGGATTTCTTGGGAGTGCTCGTAGAATAACTCTTGCTACTCAATTTGGAAATATCAGCATGGGGGGACTTCTTAGCACCTTCAGACACTGAACCTAAAGGTGTTTTTACTCCATCAATACCATTTCCACCTTGCTGTCTCTCCAAGGGCATGTCAAAACCACCACTAACCCCAAGCTTAGCCACATTTGAGGCAAAAGGACTAACTGAGTTACCTTCCGTTTTTTCAGACTGTAGTGGGAGACCGGATTTCTTGGGGGTGCTTGTAGAATAACCCTTGCTACTTAATTTGGAAATATCAGCATGAGGGGACTTCTTAGCACTTTCAGACACTGAAGCTAAGACACTTTCAACCTTTTCAAGGGTCACCGCACCATCAAGCATCTCTGGTGACACTTCAGAGGAGATTTTTGCAGGACTTCTGGCAGTACAAGAGCTCGACAATTCAAGATGCTTTGAAAATGATGCTTTTTCGCAGCCTATCTCCTTTCCAGGAGTTGAATGGATTTTACTGGTGTCTCCAACATTTGCCAAACTCTTAGTCGTACTCAAATGTAAACAGTCTCTCAAAACTTCCTGATGTACTGGTGACTCATGCAAACTTTTATTCTCAAACCGTGTAACTTGAGGACTGACAATATTCTTCCTTGCAACGTCTACTGTAGAAGCCATGTCCTCTGTCTCTTCTTCAGAATCCTTAGCTTCAGCCTCCATCTCTAACTCATATCCACTGTACCACGGGTTAAATTTAAGCTCAACTTATTTATTCGCAATAATTAACAAGCCTACCCAAATCTAAAGTATCTTAAATCTTGAGAACTCTATCTGCAAATATAAGAAGTGGAATCCTGACACAAGGATGAATGGATGGATGCTTGCCACAAGTATGTAATTCATGACAATAAGCGCGTGACCTCGAATCCTCACCTCTTACTGTAGTCAGCTTCTGGAAGGAGCTCCCAAGCCTTCAAACTGGAAACATGCAAAACACAAAATAAAAGATGAAATAATAAAAGTGAAAGGACTGCTTGAATGGCATGTCCAACAAAAAAACTACCCAATCAATATTTTGATCTATCAATGGTGAGAAAATTAAAATTGGGCATACCAATCTTCCAACCAACGATGGTTAACTAGCTTTATTTTCTTCATTTTCTTGGCAAGCTCATACTTCTCCCCTGCACTAGAATAAATTTTCTAAGTACATGTGTAAATGGCATAAAAACCAAGCAAATAAATGTAAATGACTGTAAATGTATACAACACCACAACATACAAAAGTTTAAACATGGAAAAGGAGATTCATCAAGTAAAATGAGCAACTAATGCTTTCCTTGCTGCCTGACTTATAAACACTTTAAGCTTACAATCATATTTAGATATATTATTATACAGTTTTAATAATCATTATCTAGTGAAAAGTTCACTTTACATTTCTAAAGAAGGGGTACTTGAATTTGCACAAGACATTCTCTCACTTGGAAACCTACAAACATAATGTCCAGCGCATGTGTGAGGGCATTGATAGTGTATGATGATGTTCTTGATACAAAGATGAAAAACCATAATATGCAGCTACCATGAGGCATTTAGTACATTTATGACATACAGAAAATAGCTAGAAAGAGTGTATAACCCTACCAGATTGTCAAACAGTGTTTATCATTAAGGACATGAATGCTTCCAAACTTAATAACAAACTTAATGTGCGAACTACAGATATTGGTATTTAAAGAAAGAGGATGACACAGAAATAACAAGTGGAAATCAAAATAAGCTGAATCTTGCACATTGACGTCATGGATAACAGGATATAAGAGAAACCTACCCTCAAATTTGTAACATATCAGATGAGTAACCTTGTTTGCCACCAATGGCTTCGAAAAATTTGCACCCATCAAGGCAACCATAGTCTAGAAAAGAAAGGAGCTTACAATAAGATGGGGTGCCACAGTACTAACTGGAACTTGAAATAGTAGAAACCTATAGCGTGTTTAGCGTTAGAAAAGTAGAAAACAGTAAACAATTATCAGAACCATAATATCATCTCGGTCCTGCCGCTGATATCCAGTCAAACAGACAACCAGAGAATCGGCATCCGGAATCCCATTCATATCTTTCAGGGGCCTATACATGACCTGGAAGGAATCACAAAAAATATGAAACCACAGCAGCTGAAAGTTTATAAAATAATTCTTACAAGGACAGTGAGAAAGTAAAGAAACTCCTATGAAGTAAGATGAGTGCAAACTTGAAAATCAAATAGCACTAGAAGCACAAAGTTAAATAGATGTTTACCATATGTTGCATCTACATAGTTGTCTTTTATGAAACTTTTCATGATTTAAAGTCCATGTGCAATACTCCAAACAAATAAAACAGAAAAGAAGATGAGTGAAGTAATTGTCAATGTGCAAACACACAGGCAGGGGTTAAAAGTGGCAGACATGTACCACTCAACGTAAGCCACATATAGAAATCATGCTACAGCTCATACAATAAACAGCACAGCAAACCCAAGTTGACTCTTGCTGAATATTACACTTAAAAGTGCAAAGGAATGAATGCTTGATTGGACAAGTTCAATAACTTTGCAAAGTAATGCTGCTTCATGCTTTAAATGGCCATTCAAGCATAGAACAAGAAATAATTTGTCAAATTAAACACAATAACAAGAAATAATTTGTCAAATTAAACAATTTAAACATTGAAAACAAATCAGATGTGCTAAAGAAACTCACAGAGGTTGGATCAACAGGCATTCCCACATCAAAACTGTGATCAACCCATAGGCCAGTAACCAATGCCTTGCCATCTCTTCGAGCAGCAACACATATGGGATCATCCTGCACCATGAAAAGACGATACCAATAGCACGCCAGCATCCATATAATTTCGTCTGATGGAAAAAATCGATTTAAAAATGCTAATCAAGTATGAATAGGAGTATATCTTATTCCAATAGCTTCAATTACTTGCGACAAACACTAATCCCCACTTAAGCAATAAATTAATGACAAAGAACCTATAATTAGAAAAATCTTACTGACGGTTTCTCTATGTGTTGAAACTCAAATATGCTGTAAATTCTAAACAAACAATGCAAGTAATTTTATTTAACTCACGTAAACAAGCTCATCAACAATCACGTGATTACAATCTGGGCCATAATTTACAGCATCAATTCCTCCTCCTTCTAAAAGCTTCGACCGAACCTGAACGAACCCAAATTCAAAATTTAAAAATAAAAAAATTCAAAATTTGAGGGGGAGTAGTGAAAAACTAAACGAAACAATACACTACAAACACAGGAACTCCAAACTGAAACACCCTTCAAATCAAACCTTGTCTTCTTTAATGGAGTCGAATCCAACAAGAATAAAACGAACTCCAAGAAAGGTCTTCGATAGGTCGTCATATGCTAAAATTTGCTTGCTTTCCAGCATTGGAAACTTCAAACGGTGATTGCAGAGCACGCACTGCAGGGTGAATCACTGGAGGCAATAAAATTAGTGAAAGATTGCGAAAGGGCGCCGAGTACAACAAGCTCTAATAAAGTTTGGAGTGGGAAAAGGGGATTTTACTCACCGCCAAATTTGCTGACTCTGGAAAAATATTTCGCAAAAGCTTCTCTCGGAAGAATAGGAACAGGCAAATCAAGGGGGACGTGAAGGGCAAAATTGGAAAATCAAGATATAAGGAGGGATTTATCGTGAATTTTCATTTTGATTTCGGTGCAGTGGCGGGAGCAGGAAAATTTTGGCATTAGCGGACACGTGTCTTCCCGCAGTCTAACTTTTCTGGGCTGAGTTTGGGAGGGCCCAACAAGACAGCCCACAATTATTAAAACATTATGATATTTGGGCCGGGCTATGATTCGAATCCAACTTGAATCTGATCCATTTTAACAGATAAATATTTGTGGGCTTCTGATTGGGCCAATTTAAAGCCCATAGGAAAACCCGATTTGCCTCGTGTCCCACGCGATCCGTTAAAAAATCCAAAGTCGAGGGACAATTTAGTCAATTCAGTGGTCTCAGTTTCCACGTCCGAGGCAATCAATATTGAACTTCTGGAAGCCGGCGAGGGTTGGTGAATATAGAAAATTCACTACCTTTCAGTCGATAAATTCTTGCCCAACAATTTATTACAGTTCAATCCTCAATTGTGAGTCAATCAAAAAGTAAAAGATGGCTTGGATGACAAGATTTTTAACTGCCGTGGCATTTTTGGCAATCGGGGTAATTTTCTCGCCGGAGACCTTTGGATCGGACGGCCAGAAATCACCGGTGCTCATCACTGCACTGAAGTTGGCTCACCTCCTCTGTTTCTCCACCGCCTGGGGCGCCGCGTTGTGGGTTACCTTCATTGGCGGCATCATCATGTTCAAGTAAAGTTTTTTTTTTCTTCTTTCAGTTTTCCGTTTGCTTTGTTGAGATAACAGCTGTTCCTTTTTCTTTTTCGTTTTCACTTTAATTTAATCGTGATATGAATGAGTTTTGATGGGGAATTAAGTTTCGGGAGAAGGCAATGATGATATCCATAATAAGCTTGTGAATTTAAAGGAATGCCTCCATTAAATTTGTTGTGGAAATGTGAAATTGAACACTTGTGCAAAATTTTATTCATATTTAGCATAGGTGATTTAGATAAAGCTTGTAAAAAATGTTCTAATTCTGTATCTTTATTTATGCTGTATATCTGTTATTGGAATTCGCTGAAGCTTCATTGTATCTGAATTTCTGCAAATTGTAATGAATTTTTGTTGAATTTGGGGAGAGCTGAGCCCTGATATTAATTCAAGCTTGGGAAATTAATGGTGTAACTCAATTTTGGTTATATTCTTTTCATAGAAATTTGCCGAGGCATCAGTTTGGGAACTTGCAAAGCAAGATGTTTCCAGCGTACTTCTCCATGGTTGGGGTGTGCTGTGCAGTGGCTGCAGGGGCTTTTGGGTACTTGCACCCATGGAAGACTTCAGGAGCTGCTGAGAAGTACCAGCTTGGGTTCCTGCTTGCTGCCTTTGCTTTCAATCTCAGCAATCTTGTTATCTTTACACCCATGACCATCGAGGTGCAAAGAATGCTAGCTTCTTTATTAATATCTTTACGTTACTTGCATTATGCTTGTTGAATTTGATGGACCTTTTTGCATCATTATACATTCTGTAACTTTTGTTACAAAAAAAATTTATGTTGTTGCTTTGCTTATGAACTGTTTGTACTAAATCAGGGCTCAAAGAGGTTTAATTGATGTAATTCAGTATAATAGTGTCATTATACTTCATGGAACCTTATCTATATGTCCACAAGGAGGGAAAAATGGCATATGGATTTATGGTTTTTCTCTCCCTCTTTACTGTATTGTCTCTACCATTTTCTTACAGTCTGAACTTTGAAAATCAATTTGATTCAAATAGCTTTACTGGTTGATTTGAACAATTTTTGGAAAAACTCATGGCTTCATTCAGTTTAAAACTCTCAATGAATATAACAAACAGCGTGATATTGTGTTTTGTTTTTTAACCAAGCAGATGATGAAACAAAGGCACAAGGTGGAGAGAGAAGCAAATGTTGGGGAAGAAGTTGGGTGGACCAAAAACCTAGAAGTTGCAAAGAAAAATCCAAAGCTTGCTTCAATGAACAAGAAATTCGGAATGATTCATGGATTGTCGTCTCTTGCTAATATCTTTTCTTTCGGTAGTCTTGCTATCCATTCCTGGTATTTAGCTGGTAAGATCAATCTATAGATGGAATGCATATATCCATTTCACTGAGGATGATATCTTTGGCTGTATTTATGTGTAATATCAAACATCGATTCCATCCCTTTTACCTTCCCTTCAATGTCTGGTCTTATTGCTTCCAAAGCAAGATTATGTATTTCTAGACAAAATATTGAGAATAATCAGTTTTCCATTCTCTATTTGGAGAACTGCCTTGGCGGCTGGACAGTTGCACTATATAATTGGTAATTCATGATATTTCTTTTTCAAATGAAGGTTCCATTAACTGCAGCAAACTTGTTACCAAATCTCTATGTTCATTGATGGATCTTGAATTCTTGATGATGGGATTAGTTGATTAGAGAATGATCTATATTGTATATTTCTTTACTCCTCTAAAGTGCTTCATCTACTCTTATCAGTAATCTTAGGGCTTGTTCTTTTGCATTCTGAGCATTTTTTAGAAAACATTTTGGGAGAATGGGTTTTTAGGGGAAAATTTGAAAAATGTACCAAGTGTTTCTTTTTGTTTTATGAAAACAAACAAAATGAATTGAGCATAAGATGGTTGTTTCTTTTTGTTTTGGGATAAGACAAATTTTACTGTAAATGTCAAATTAGTTGAATTTTTGTTGGATTTGAAGGGGTTAAAGTGATTTTTTTATATAATGTATGTATATTTATTTATAGTTGGATGATGTATGTGTGTGTATGTATGTATAATGATTGATATACGGCTGTAATAAAATGATGTGTAGTTAATCTAATTGGTGATTTATTATGAAATTTATATTTTTATCAATTTAACTTTAGCAAATGATATATTACTTGGAAGAAAATACTTACTAATTAATATTAATTATTTATGAAATCATAATTATATCTTAATTATAAAAAAATTAGCTAATACCATAATTATGTCGTAATTGTTAATATTGGCTTATGTAAAAAAAATTAATCACTGTTCAATAATTATAAATTGATTACTGTTTATTAATTAAAATATAATTATTTAACTATTTATTATTCCTGATTTATGTACAAATAAAACTTAATTATTGATTAAAATAAAATAATTTATTTAATAATTTATATATGTAATACTTATAGCAATTCATCAAGCTAAAAAAATAAATAATTTTGTATTATATGAAATTAAATCATCTTAAATTATTTATTAAACAAATAAACATAATATTTAACTATACATTAATGAAATATAAAATATAATTAATATATAAATAACAGTAATTAAATAATTTAATTTAATTAATTTAATAGGTTATTTAATTACTTTAGCTCATTATTTAACCAATACATTATTTAGTAAATAAATTACTTAGTAAACAATCAAATAATTTTTAACTTAAATTTAATTAATTTTACCGATAATTATTTTAATTATATTAATATTAATTTATTAAACTTAATATATTATTAAATAATATTTATGTTTGTTATTATAATTTTAAATAAATTTAAAGATTGATATTTAATGAAGATTAATTTTTTTGAAGAAGATTAATTTATCTATTATATCAAATTAAAATATTTGAAATTATTTATTAAATGAATAAGTGTAATATTTAATTATTACATTGAATATTAAATATAACTAATTACAATATTTAATTAATAAGTAATTTAATTAATTTAATAAGTTATCCAATAAATAAATTATTTAATAATTTTTCCTACAATTAATTTAATTAATTTTTTAAACACAAGTTTTAGAATTTTATAACTAGTAAAATTATATATATGTGAATGAGTAAAATAAGATAGTAATATATGAATGAATGATATGAAAGGTAGAGTGAAAAAATAAGGGGGATGATGGGATTTTTAGGATATAGGGTATTTTGAGATTGTTTTAATAGGATTTTTTGGATATAAAATTGTTGCATTTTGAGAGAATAATTGAAGAATAGCACATATTTTAGGGTTATTCTAGGAATTGAAAAATATTCTGAAAAAATGCTAAAGACCAAGCCCTTAATCTTCCATTATTTCATTCCATTTGGTGGGTAGGATTAGGAAGTCCAACTCAAATATGTTGTGGAGCTATTATCTTTAATAAGAGATATCTGCTTTTAGTTAGGGTTGTTAATTGATTGGATTTTAATCTAAATTCGATTCGAATTTTAGGGTTTTTATTTAATTAAAATATTCGAATGGATTATATCTGATTATAAATATTCATAATCTAAAATAAGTGGATTGGAAATAAAATTATACAATCCATTCCGATAAAGATCTGAATCCGAATTTTATTAAATATATTATTAAATTGATAATTATATAGTATAAATTATATTAATGAAGACTTCTGACTATAATGCAATATATGTAACATTATAATTGATAATGCCTTAATTTTTTTATTTATTTGAAGCAATTAATTTAATAAAGTAATTATATATATATACACGTATATTTCATATTATAGCCCAAATACACAATTTATAATGATTTATACACTGTAAAATATACATTACCGAATGATCAATTTGATACAACTCCCATGGATTTGCCTTAAATCTTTAACTTTTGCAATTGTATGATAAAAAATTATGAAAAAAAAATCTAAATTTGAATTCTCTTAACTTTACAAATATTATATTTGGATTAAAAGATAATCTTGAAATCTCATATAATATGTCTTATAAAACGGTTCTTTCTAATAATATAAAAATATAAAGAACATGAAATTTTTTAAACTTTCTTATCGAATCGGATTTCCTTATCCAGTTTGGAATTTTTATCGAATCCGAACATGGAATTGACATACATAAATCTTATAGGACTCAAATTTGGATTCAGTTATGTATATCTGTTATCGAATTCAAATTCGAATTATCTTAATCCGATCCAAATCCAACCGATTGACAATCCTACTTCTAGTGGCTCTTTTTGGACTGGATGTTAGAGGGCTCATATGTCAATAACCCGGTCTTTCTGCTTTGTTGGATAGATAGGTATTAAGGATTGAGCCAGTTTGGATTTGGACCCTTATTTTGTCTCCAAACGCACCTTTAAATTTACAAAAACACGTGCTGGACTAAGGACTAACACGGCCTCAACTTGGGCATAATATGGTCCCAACTCAATCGGCTTTTTCTTCGGAAGTTTGGGTTTTGTTGGGCCCTATGCAGTTATGACTGTTCTCTTGGATCATGTGTGGTCTACTCAAAGGTTTTCTTTTTTCTTTTTTTTTCCTTTCCTTTTCTTAATTTTTTTTAATTTAGTTTGATAATTTGATTAATCAAATTTTATAGACAGATAAAAACAGTGATGGGATAGTTAAAATTATGTAAGAAAATCATTTTTTTTCATTTTTTTACTAATTAATTTAGTTTTTGTCCGAAGAGAGGTGACCAAGCCAAGTTGATAGATTACCAACGTGTACTTTAGGTCAAGTCATGAAAGGTAATAGATTTTTTTTTTTTTTTGAGAGAATATCCTTTGTAACAATTCTATAAATCCAGTTATCAAATCAAGAATATCAGTCTTATAACAAATTAATAGAATACAAATATCAAATAAAAAGAAATGAAATATACATAAAGTGCACACAAAAATACCCATTCAATTTGAACACAATACCTCCTACATGATAGATGAGACTTGATGTCATTGGGTTACAAGTTACTGGACTAAACTAGTCTGCCAGCTCACCAACGAGGATAGATAACTGATTAAGTAGAGTCTTTAATATTAAAAAAATCCGCTACAATATTGAAAAACCCTAAACTCCTTCCTTTCAAACTTTAGGATAAATAATCCTCCTTGTGCTTACAAGATAGGGGGTAATAATTTTTTAAAAAAAAAAACTATAGAGATACGTAATAAATACAATAATATGTTAAGAAAAAGTAAATATAAAAATAATAATCCAACATTTGTAGCGGTTCAATAAACTAAAATTAAAAATTAAAAATTGAAATTGAATGGAACATTGAATTTCTGTAAAATAGAAAATCAATACCTAATTTGATTTCGTCCTACATACAGAATTTTCAATCAAGTTATTGAAGTATAAACACTCCTCCAACAGAAAAAGAAACAGAAGAATGCGAGAAAATCTTTGTTTGGGAACATTTATCCCGTTGAGTTTTGGGGAAACGTTCCCAAACATAGCAAAGAATTTTTATTTTTTTTCATTTTACTGTTTTAAACTCTAAAATGCCCTTATCTTGTTAGGTTAATATCATAAATGCCTCTTTTATTTTTCTATCCTACTATATATATACAATATATTTTATTATTATTATTACATTTAAAAAAATTATTAAACTCAAATTTCACCCTCAAACACCAACAAAAATGCATTCATTTGACATCTACAGTATAAAATGTCTAATGCAAAACATAATCAAACATAACAAAACTTTCAAAACCCATTTTTTAACTATTCCCAAAAATATAACCAAACATCAATTATATTCCCCAATTTTTTCATTTCACATTATTCCATAATTCTTTTAACATTCATTCTCCCAAAATACACAATGAACATATAATAAAATCAAACAAAAAACATATCCAAATACTACCAAGTTTCTCGCATGTGAATTCTTGGATGGATATTATCCCATTTATCCCTATTAAGGGTGTAAATGAGATGAAATGATTCGCGTACGATTCAGGCTTGGCTTGATGAAAGCTAGTGTTTTGCTCGATCTTTTCAAGTTCGAGCTGAGCCGAGCCGAGTTTCATAATATTCGGAGTTTAATGAATCGAGCTTTTCTATTTCTTTATAATGAATTTTATCAAGTTAAACTTGATAAGATTCGCCGAGCATTCATCTATTCCAACAAATCGAACTTGAACTTTAGCTTAGCTTTTTAAACTCGACCAAATTCGGTTCGAGTCCAAACTCGTAAATTAATAAACGAGCCGAGATTAAACCTATTATATTCGATTTGCCTCAACTCGTTTACACCACGAATCCCTACATCAATCAATTTTTCATATCTACTTTTTCTTGCTACTTAAAGTAGGAGTACTAAACAACTTTAGGCCACAAATAAAATGCTGATACTTACAGATGTTAGTTAGGTATAGATTTTCGGCATATAACAAAAACATAATTCTCGACAAATTAATAGCAATTTTCATGCTGCCTAAAGTAGATTTCCCTAAGAAACTATTGCTAAAAGTATGTGGTCCACAGTCGCCCATGTTAGGTGTAGATTTTTGTAGTTTCTATACATTTTAGAACAATCTGCGCCCAATTTTAAGGTGATTGTGAAATGGGTTTCTGGCAAATAATGCCAAACAAGACCTTGTCACGTTTAATACAATTACGCAACAGCAATCGGATATTTCATTATCAAGAAAGATAGCACATGTTAAAATAATTACACTTTTCCAGAATTACCCATACACGACCTATATTATATTTTATTATCAAGAAAGATTGCACATGTTAAAGTAATTATACTTCTACAGAATCGCCTATATCCCACCAGAGTCCACTCCTCTAATCACATGATAAATTATTATATGATAATCTGTATAATTTTTTTATTATTATGATATAATTTCATTGACATGATAAATAAATTCATTAAAGGTATTAGGTTAATTTATCATGAAAATTACACATATAAACACGAATTTTTAGTATTTATATGGATCTAAATATTAGTTATCACTCAAACCAAACAAAATGATAAAGGTGAGATAAAAACAATATATATCCCACCCTATTATTCGAACCAAACTAACCCTTAATTTCAAGAAAACAAAATGGGATTAATTAGATTCCAGAATTGACAATTTTTCAATCATATCATTGTAGAAATAACAAAACTAAAATCTGATAACAACAGATGTATATTGAGTTCTTTTGTCTACACAAAAGTCTACAATTTCCCATCTTTAAACAAGGGGACGAGAGTTCCTTGCTTCCATAGCCAAATGAATAAAGAATTGTCTACTTGTGCATGACTGCCAGCCATTTGTCTGGTCTAGTGTACTACCCTTCGATAAGAATCACCAAATCTGTGCTTGTTTGGTCAATGAAAGTTGATCAAACTATACATTCCCAATACTAGCAATCTAGCTGGGAACAAGAACACCACAAGCAAATGCATGTGTTGTGATGCAACTAGCCGGCTAAACCGTTTCAAAGACTCTCTACCTGTTTGAACAATGCCGGAGAAATTAAACTGGCTTTGGCCCAGCATGTTGCCAGGTATGACTGGTCGAGTAATGATGATACCAGCATTGACTCCACGTGGTGCCACCAGTGGCCACCAGACTTTCCGACGACGCTCTCTCTTGACTTTTCTTATGCGATTGAGCTCTTGGCGAATCACATTTCTAATGGATTTCAAGTAAGAGTTCATGTCATGGTCCCGTTGAATGGCTCCTCCAAAACCATACGTAGTACGGTCGCTCAATATCTCAAGAGGGTGTGGTGAATTTAAAAATGCAGTCTTTGCGGCTTGGATTTTCTTCTCTGCCTCGGAGATGTCAGATTCTGGACAGGTCAAAATATATAGACCACTGCCGGACGGAAGGAGATCATGGCTTGGAGAAAAGTTGCTGTCTGGCTGAAGAATTAAAAACTCACCCATTGGAGCATATAACAGCTTCTGTTGACAGAGAGGATGTGCAAAAGATTTTAGCTAAAATGTGTCATAATAGATGGGTGGCTTTACAGTTTTGTACAGTAAAATTTGTACCTGTTTATTTAGACATGGAAGATTGCGAAAGTTCCCATTTACAGCCTTAAGGAATTCAGCAACATGGTTAGGATAATTGCAAGAGAAAGCTCGGGGAACAATGTCTCTGTGCATTGCGATTGACCGAATGTGATTTCTGGGCAACCTTAGGTCGTGCAGCAGGCGATCTCCCCCACACATAAGTGATGGTGAACCAAAAGTTATAACAGGAAGCAAAGAAGAACGGGGCGCTTCACCCCTTATTAGCAACATGAGATTTACAAGTAATGATAGACTTCCACCAAGAGAGTGCCCTGTGAAACGGAATGTGGCACGATCCCCATGAGATTCAAGGTGTGCACGAATTTCAGGCAACATCTGCTCATAAATCCCTTTTGCAGCCTCATATATACCTCTGTGCACAAGAACATCCAGCCCCTAAAGAGAGAAGATGTATTAAATTTTCTTTATGATAAAGCTTTCTAACTGAGTATCCCGCATAACCCACACCAACCAACAAAAATTTCAGGGAAAACGCTTCCAATAGAACACTTTTCAAAAATCAAACATCTGTAACATCTAAAAGCCAACATTTAAAACAATCTGTGAAATAGTTTGCAAGATTGAAAAAATTGTATAGATAATTACCTCAAATTGAATTGGCTCAAACAGCAGATTGGCCTGCCATGAAGCCAGTGACTCTGACCCCTGCAAGTAATAGGTTTAGAATAATCCAACTTACTTGAAACATACCAAAATAATTATAGGATGGGTAGTGCAATTAAATGTTTAAATGGGTTTTCCTGCATATATTCTCCACAGGCATAAATCTGCTGTTAATTTCGAAATGAAATCGGTGGAGAATATACACACTATCCTTTCCAGGCCCAATCAAATTCCTGAAGATGCATAATCTCATATAAACTAAGGTCAGCCATTGTACCTGTGTAACAAAGAATCTCGTGGCACTCCGATCATCATCACAGATGAACCACTCACACGGTGAAGAGTGAGTTGAGTTCAGATCATCTGCAACAGCCTGCTTTACTTCCTCCTTTGCGGCGACAACCGCAGTCACTGAGTCAGTGGTTGCCATTAATGAGGCCACATCCTGATTTATCATATCAATGTTGCCTGTGCCTCCATCTATTTCTTCAGGCATATTCTCATTTGGCATTGATTTGGAGGATTTAAAGCGAAGAATGCTTCTGGTGTGAGAGTGCAAATAGGAAGCAGCAGAAGCAGCAATTTGATAAGCAGCAGAGGCACTTATGCGGTTTCCATTAGGCTGTGCCTCACCTTCTTCAGACTGCTCTATTTTATTGCCTTTGGCATCCTGAGCTTCAGCTGCCATCTTCACGTTTTTTTGTCCCTCTTCAGCTGATGTCTTCTCTTTCTCAACCTTCAATGCCTGTTCTTTCTTCTCCAGGGATGAAGTCACAAACCGTAGCCCATGATATCTCAGCAGATTACCAGGCTGTACCATCATTTCACAAAAACCAAACAGCAGCTATCAAATGCAGTACCATCCAAATCTATACCACCTCAAAAGTGCAGTGGTAAAAATAACAAGCAAGATTAGAAATTTCAGCACACTTTACTCATAATATCACCAATTTCTTCCCAGAATTCAACACGAATTTCCAGATTCTAAGAAATCCCACAATCCAAATAATATTTGCCAAATAATAATAACAAAAGGTCCAAAAACTGACGCAAAACTACCTATTTGCACTAGACTGAAACTTATAAACAACATTTTGAAAACCAAGAAAGAATCTACATTGATACAGAACTCTCGAGAGATGCACTTACCCTAAACTGAGTTCGATTATGCAAATCCCAACAGAAAGTAAAGAATATGGTGGGAATGTTAAAAAGTACTTGAAAAAATTTCTCTAAAAGGAGAGAGCATAATAATATAATACAAGTAAATCATCGTCTTTACATTAACAGATGAAAAAGTCCAAGTGAAATCATACCTTAATTTGAGGAATGGAATAAGCCAAGCTTCCCAAATAAGACATCTGGGCATACGATCTAGCTTCTGCTAAAGGCACTTTTCGAAGTAGTTTTGAAAAGGAATCTCTGTCGAATTCAATCCTTTCGTCGTCGTTATCGTCATCATCAACCGCACACAAATCACACTCTTCATTCTCTTCACCGCCATCTCTTTCGCCTTCTTCCAATTTTACCCCCATTTGTTCCAGCAAATCACAATCTTTTGTTTCCTCTTTCCAGAGAGACTTCACATGCAGAATCTTAAAAACCCAATTCTCATTCCGCCCTTCCCCTTCATTTTCTACAATGTCTTCTTTTTCCTCCACCAGAACGGCGTCGTCCACCGATATTGCCGGTTCGTACCGATTTTTCCCTCCAGGCCACAAAGATCTAAGCGGATGCCGAAAAGTGAAACCCCACGGCGAATTCCTCTGCTGCGCCGCCGACACTGATGGCTTCTCACTCAGCCGGAGTTCCCCATTTCCCCCGGCTGGGATCTGCGGCGCCACCATACCATGGATCCCTGCCTTAAAACACAAAGCATCCATTGTAGAAAAAATAAATAAATCTTTCCTTTGTATAATTCTAAATCAAACTTGTACTATTCATATACGATTACGTATCTACGTATACATATATAGGGATGGCGCAGGATGTTAACGCCAGCCACAATCTTTGAATTCTTGAATCCTCTTTCTATGTGTTTCGGGACAACTCGTATGGGAGAGAAAGAAAGAAACAGACGAAATTTTTTCTCCTTTTCTTCAACTTCTTTTCTTCTAATTTTCATTTAATTTAAGCAAAAATCAGATGACCAACTTCAGACGGCCCTTTCTCTCTGTCTCTATCTCTCTCTCTAACTACGATTCCTTTGCCAGATTGGCAACTTTATAACTCCCCTTTTCATAGAACAATAAAATAAAAAGAATAAATATGTAGAAAATCAATTGAAACGACGTCGTGGGCACCTCTTGTCCGTTGCTTTTGCCGTTGGCCGGTCGCTTATGTGGGAATGAAGCTAATTTTGGGCTGTCCTTTATTGAGGGGGCTTAGGGTCCGTTTGGATTTTTTTTTAGGCATTTTTATTTTTTAATAAAAAAAAAAGTTGTAAATTTGAACTTAAAAATGAAATATTATTTGAAATTTTTTTTTTAAATATAATGATTATATATGATTGAAAATAAATTATATTTAAAAAATATAATATTTTTTATTAAAAATCATGTAAATATAAGTAAAAAAATGATAAATGATAAAAAGTGAAAATAGAAATAGAGCGTAATAGTGCGTTTTGAAAAATATTGTGAGAATGAAAATATTTGTTAAAATAAGAAATAAGTCAATAATTTTCTTGTAAAAAACGAAAAAGGTGTTTGAAAACAAAACCAAACGGGCGCTTTGATTTGGAGTTTGTTTGCCTAAGAAAAAATATTATGGATAAATAAATTTCAAATTTCAAATTTTATTTAGTAAAAAATAAAATAAAATATAAAGTATTATTATTTAAGATGAATAAAATACTTTGTCGCCACAAAATAAAATGTTTATCTCATTGTTATATTATTAAATTAAATTATTTTATTCTTAATAAACAATATATTACTTTATAATTAAAATAAATAATCTTAATAAATTAATCATTACGGCTTGTATTTGTATTAACTAATAACCCAAAAATGTCTTCTAATATGTATATGGTTAGTTAGCATTATGCTTTAAAAATCCAAAGTCTTGCATGATATGATAACATATTGATTTTTTTCAGTCAATCAAAAGTTGGGCATGATTGCACCGGAATTAAATAAATAAATATTATCCACGTATAATTTATTTTGAATTTTTTATTTTAATTTGTATGTAATTATATATTTCATTTCAATTCGTAAAATCAAATGTTATATCTAAGATAAAATTGAATATATTCGATATTTATCTATAATAAAAAATAAAAAAAATTCAAAAGCGTTCAATTGATCACTAAATTACATGATAAAGAATACAAGTCTCTTTACAAATAATTTAATTTTGACTGTATATAGTATGAGATCAATTTATTTATAGGTTTGTAAGTCAAATAGATTGACATGAATAGAATATTACATTTCAATTCGTAAAATCAAATATTTTATCTAAGATAAAATTGGATATATTCGATATTTATCTATAATAAAAAATAAAAAATTTCAAAAGCATCCAATTGATCACTAAATTACACGATAAAGATTATAAGTCTCTTTATAAATAATTTAATTTCAACTATATATAGTATGGATCAATTTATTTATAAATTTGTAAGTCAAATAGATTGACCTGAATAGAATATTCCATTTCAATTCATAAAATCAAATGATTTATCTAAAATAAAATTGGATATATTAGATATTTATCTATAATAAAAAATAAAAAATTTCAAAAGCATTCAATTGATCACTAAATTACACGATAAAGATTATAAGTCTCTTTATAAATAATTTAATTTTGACTGTATATAATAGGAGATTAATTTATTTATAGGTTTGTAAATCGAATAAATTAATTTGAATATAACTTTGATTTGACCAAACCTAAAGAAAACTACGAGAGGATCCAACCCGAATAAATTATTGTTCTTATAAGTTGAACGCGTTATGGTTTTAGGTGTGGACCAAAGTGGGTTTATCTTCATTACTGAGTGAACTTGTGTCCGATTTCTCAAATGACAAACGATAGGAATATTATAATGGTTTTATACTTTTAAATCTAAGAAATTGTGTTTATTCAAAGTATATACATATTTTAATTATAATGGATTAATACTTGATATTCTGTGTTAAAATATATTTTAATTTAATTGATGTGATAATAAGCTAATAAAATATGCTTAAAACAAGAAAACAATTGATATTTTCGATTTAGGATGGGCATAAGCATTTAATCTTTCTATATTTTTTAAAAAATAAAATAAAATAGATCGAAAAAATTCCTCAATTTACTTATTTTTTAGATAAAAAAGAAGCACATAAGTACAATTAATAATTTTTCTACCTCACATAGCCCATCAATTAACTAACAAGTTTGGTTGATGTTTTATGTATCATAAATACAATTCAAGGCCCTAACATAAGGAGGAACAAATTACAAGAATATTAATTGGTTCCATTTATTATTCAACATAAAATAAAGTAAAAAAAAAACCCACTAAATAAAATAAGATTTTTGAAAATATATTTTGTATGCTTAATATTAGCTTAATTATACGATACCTTAAACACATAAAAAAATATTTATAAATTATTTACTATTTTATTTTATGATTGAACAATAATACTCAATTTTAGGCCCAAAAAAAAAAATATTAACTTGCACATTTAATACTCACTAATTGGTACAATACCTTAAATAGATAAAAAAATCGTACACAAAATAAATTGCTTAGGCCATGTTTGGTTTTATCAATTTATTTTATAATATTTAGGAGAATATATTTTGTTAGTGAAATTTTAGTAAATTTGTAAATAAGTAAAGTTATATTTTTAATTTAATTTTTCAAAAAAAAAAGAAGACACAATTTATGTCTTTTTAGATAAGCTTTTGTCTCATTACTATTGTCTTATTTTTTATATAACAACGTGCTATTTTCATAGTAGCGTAAGAACTAAAAATATGTATTTATATTAAAATAATAATTGAGATATATAAAATATATACATTTCATGTAATAATTTAAAATAATTAAAAATTTTAATACTATTTTTAGATTAAAAAAAGGTTGAATCTTGAATTACATTATCAATCAAATGAATTATTAAGTTAAAAATAAAACACACCATAGTAAATTTGATATAATGATTAAATTATTTTTTGTATAAAAATATATATATTTATATTAAACAAGAACTGCAAAACATTTTTATATAATAAATCAAAATAATTATTTTTTAGAATGCAAACATAGGGACCCGCAAAACTTCAAAGTTCAATATTGGATGAATGCCACGTCATTATTTTCGGATGAACTACAAAGTCCGCGTGACGTGTCGGTAAAGCGACCTTTTGCCTTAGATTTGTCGTTTTAAGTTACCCAAACCGACGTTTGGGTAGTACGTGGCGCATTAGACCGTTCCATTGATTGAAAATAGTAAAATACTATGTGAGAACAGGAAAATGTTTTTTTCTTTTTTAATATTTCTTTAGTGATTTTTTTTATATTTTAATTATCCTGAAAAGGACATTTTCGGGAATTGCGGGGCAGGGAAATTGATAGTCGCAATTGTTGGGTGAAGGGGAGGTGCATATATATGCCCATGTGATTAAGATAATTAGATTTAGTGAGTGTTTCGGTCAACTTATAAATTTTTTAAAATATATTAAAAAATATTTTATATATAGTGAAATCATTTATTAAATTATATTTATTGTATTAGTCTTTTCTATAAAATCTATTTTGGATCTACTTACATCCAAGTCCAAATAAGCTCACCTATACACAATCCATTTGAACCATTTTTTTTTATTTTAAAATTTTAATGCCCAATCTAACTTATAATTATATAGGTTGGATTTTTTTTATTTATTTATACATACACGCACTTTAAGAGTTTTTTCGGGTTCGAACTCCTAATCTTCAATGTAATGTGGGAAACGTATGTTATTGGATCACATATCACTCGATAATTATGTAGGTTGGATTGAATCAATAAGTGTTAACCTATTTTGCCACCCCTATATGGTGACGTATTTGAACATTTTAATAAATAAATAAATATATTTGTGGTAGAAAAATACGTATGCATAAGTTTTCGTACAATTTATTTCCTTTTTTCTTTTTTTTTATATAGCTTATTTCTTCCGCCACAAGTTTCGTGCGTCATGACTCACATGAAAAACTCCTCCAAGAGTTGGGGCTAACATCTTAGCATGGGCATTGGTTTTAGCTCTAAAATAAATCTAAAATTGATCAAAAATTCAGGAAACGTTTGATTATATTTTCTCAAAATATCATTATTTTAAAAAAATATAATAAAATATATTTTTATTTTTCTTTCAAAATACGTATACATATTTATAAATATTTTTTATTATTATTTTAATATTAAAAAAATCATTCAATTTCATTTTTACCCTAAAAGTCTAATAAAAAAACATTGATTTGATTATTATAATAAAAAACATCTCCTCTAAAACATAAACAAACATACAAAAAAATAACTTTAATATTTTTTAATAATTCGTTCTCTCAAAACAAATAGTAAAATCACACAAAAAAATAACCAAATATTCCCTTAATATTTCAATTAATTAATAAAAAAAACCCAACCATCAATGCCTTACTAAATATTTATTTTCTTTGTCGTAGTTCTAAATAGAATGTTCGTTTTTTTTAAAAGAAACTCTAATTCAATAGAAGGAAATTTTAATCAAAATAAATTATTATTATTATTTTATTTATTTTTAATGATCAATCAATTTAAAAATTAAGCAAAACTTTCTTTGTTAGTGTCGCCATTAGTGGGCATTAATCACTTGTGTTTGGTACAAAATGGGAAGTTGATATTTAATGGCCTCACACTGTTGGATTTTAATTGCCCAGTGCTATTAGGTCCTAATTCCTATCTGTGCCCCCATCTAAACTCAATTATGATAAAATAGTATTGATTATCATAATTGCATGATAAAAATAAATATATTTTATGCACTTCATTTACAAATACTTAAAATTTTTGATAAAATAGTATTGATTATCATAATTGCATGATAAAAATAATTATATTTTATACGCATTATTTAAAAATACATAAAAAAATCAGCTTTATAGTGTAAATTAATAATTAAATTAATGTATTTTTTCATTAAATAATATTTTAAAAATGTCAAAAAAAATGTTTTTATTTAAATGAGCAATACTCGATTGTCCACCACAAATTTATTTAGGCCGACTTTATAGCTTTGATGCTACGATTTCCAGCATTAACTACTTTGATAAATAGCGGCACTATATGTGTAGGGGCCCGTTTGGTTTTATTTTCATTTTCATTATTTTTTAAATTTAAAAAACTAATTAATGAGAATAAGTTAAAAAATAAATTTGTATTTGGATGAATTGTTAAAAAAGTAATAATTACGTTGATTTTAATATAATGTATGTGGAGACATATAAATAATGAAATAAAGAGAAAAGATATATAAGTTATTGAAAAAATATATATACTATTGAATAATGTGTTTTAAAAATAAAAATAAAAATAATGTTCGATGAAAATATGTAAAATATAATATTCTTAATTTTGAAATAGTAAAAAAATTATAAAAATGACCTTTCAAAATGAAACCAAACAGGTCCTTAAACTATCAATTTTTTTCCTTGGACTTTTACATTTTTAGTCATAACTGCCTACAATATAGCGCTGTTGCTCTAAATTATTTACGTCAGCATTGTTAGATCATCCTTTCTTTAGTTTTATTCTCGTTTTAGAGTCAACTGTGGAGGTCTGTCGTATTGTCTTGTAATTTTGAGGTTTTCGTGTGACATTTTGTCCTTCCCAACAAATCTAACAAAAAAAATTATTGACATTGCATCTTGTACTTCCCAAAATATAAATAAATAAATAAATTTTTTTCAATTCATTCTCCCAAAATACAAACAAACAACTATCATATTCTTCTATCCCACTTCCCAAAAATCATTTTACCAAAAACTTTTGGCAAAATGTTCCAATTCACAACCAAACAGGCCCTAAGGCTTTGTTTGGCAAAATTTTATTGAATTTGTGGGATAAAATGAATATTTTAAAATTAGTTATGTATATTGTATAAATGATAATATGCGTATATATTTGTAATGATTAGATAATATGTGGAACTTTAGGGAATGGTGTGGAATTGTGAATATTAGGAATTTTTTGGGAAACAAATTTGTATTTTGGGAGTGAGATTGAGGAATGTGTAATATTTATTTGTTTAAATTTTGGGAGTTGAAAAATGAATTGAGAATTCACAAACAAACAAAGCCTAATTGATCAACGCCTCCCTCATATTTATATGTGGGTTATTTAATGAAATTGACATTGGACGACCCATTTTCATTTTCTTGTTTGTTGGATAAAAAAATCAGACTACCCACACAGTCCAAGCCCACATCCAAACCCAATCCCAAGCCCAAGCCCAAGCCCAAGACCAAGCCCAAACTTTATAAATCTGTTCGTCGAGTTGATTTGCTATTTTCTATCATTAGTAAATATCAATAACCTTTGGCACTAAACCAAGTGAAGTCGAACGTTCATACCTCCCTTCCGACCGGCGGAAATCGGCGACGGCGCACGACGGGAACGAAATTGGTAAACCTTTTCCTTAAATTTTTATTTACGATTATTCATGCTAAAAAATATTGGCTGGAAATTTATCGGCTTCCCTTGATTTTGTGTGTGAGTTTATTTTTTCTGTTTTAATTCAGAGTATTTGACTGAGTGAGTAGTATTTCAAGTTGAATTCAAGGTAGGGAATTCAATCCTAATTCAAGTTAAGATGGATATATAAGGTATTCGGAGTGGGATTCTCACTTAAGCTGGGGAATTCAATTCTAGTTCAAAATGACATGGATATTAGGTATTTTAGGATAGAGAACGACTGCGATATGAACCCTATAGCCTTACCAGATGGTGTAATTGTCGTATTTCCAGAATTTTTAGGATAAAAATATATTATAAATCAGAGTTATAACTGCATCTGTATGTACATAAGGGGTAATATTTGTTCTGTTACCAACTGTTAGAACTTAGAAGCACTATTAGTTACCTGTGAGTGCATCTGTTATTTTGGTGCTGATATTGTCGTCTATATTTTGAATGCATGGATTCTAAATAATGATATATATATATATATATATATATATTGGTTTATTAAAAGAACTGAAGGAAGGAGTTAAGAGATATAGAGGATGAACAACCTTACAGCAGGAGCTTCCTCAAAAACGAAACCAGGTTCATCCCAACCTTCAGAAACCTCCTTCAAGCGTAAGCGTGGAATGTTTCAGAAGGATTGTGAGTTTTTCTCTCTGGAAATTCCTTATTTCATGTAATTTTGAGGTTTTCATTTTAATGAACTTAGTCGTTTATCTGGATGCAACAGTGCAGCATATGATGTATGGCTTCGGGGATGATCAAAATGTATGTCTTCTATTTCTTTTTTTTATTTGTACTTATTTTGATTTGCAGTGTAGTTTGGGATTTTATCAGTAGCAAACAATTTTGTATTGTTGTATTCAGTCATTTCTTGAATCTAACACCCACATGTAAATGCCATAGTATTCATTCTAAAGAATGGAAGATTTATCATATAATTCTTTTAATGTTCGGAAGTATGACACTTTAAAATTGCATTTTCAATTGTAGGGATGATTTCAGTAGCTTGCTAAGTATTTGACAGGGTGTAATGAATTTAATTCTGGCTCACCTGTACATATTTCTCATCAGTGGGAAGTTCAAATGTAAAATAGAGTAAGCAAGGATTAGGACAAACTGGGGTCATATTGCTCACTCTGTGTAAAACACATCAAACAAGTTCAATTTGGAAGCTGGAATTGTTAATTTCTATTATAGATTTCATTCACGAAATTCAGCGAACAATATTTCACTCCACAAGCTGCACCAAAAGGCTATACTGTTCTGCTCTTTTATCATTTTCATCTAATCTTACAATGGGTTTGTGTTGCAATTGTTGCACTACAGCCACTTCCGGAGACTGTCACACTTGTTGAGGATATTGTTGTGGAGTATGTCACAGATATGGCAAGTCTTTTGTTCTTAAACTTTTTGATTAGTTCTAAATTTGCCAAAGCATTTGGTTGCCTTTTCAGTGTTCATTCTCTCTTTTGCAATGGGTGTTTTTTGTCCCTCCTTGTGATCATGACTTCCGCAGGTCCACAAAGCTCAAGATATTGCAACCAAAAGAGGAAAGCTTTTGACAGAGGATTTTCTATTTCTCATCCGAAAGGTACATTGTGTGTTGGAAACTTAATTCTCTCATTTAGGTGGAACTTGATATGTGGATATTCCAATTCACCGTCTATGAGTAATAGAAATATAAATATAAAACTGGAACTGTGAGTAAACCTGTAGTTTAAATTCTCATCTTCCAGTTGTATATCTTAAAAGCGAAAGTAAAGGAGTGGAATTATAGCATGCAAATGCTTCTGAATTTCATATACAACTATGACTTTGTAGGATTTGCCAAAACTTAACCGCTGCACTGAGCTGTTGTCGATGAATGAAGAACTAAAGCAAGCAAGGAAGGCTTTCGAGGTTGATGAAGAGAAATTGGCATCAACTGACTGAGAGGTACATAAAAATTCATTTTTTGTTGTTTTCAATTTCATCAGTTTGGAAATGGAGGCGCTGGGATGGCTGGTGGTTGTGTGAGTGTTCAGGTGTCGATTATACAAAATTTCCATGCTGGGCTTCCTGGGTGATCAATCCTTTCTCACTGTACAGGGTATTGTTGCTGTTCTACAGCATGAAATTAGTTTTACTCTGCCTTCGGATGATATTTGAAGAGAAAACAAACAAGAGGGTAGCATCAGCAGTAAAAATGGCTTGTAGTACTGGTCTTCTAAAGATTTTGAAGAAGAAAATGCTTCAATTTACCAGTGCTCTTGGCTCACTGGTAGCATCAACTGTTCCATTGTCAGAATAACTGAAATTTACTAGAATAGTAGGCAGATTTTGCAAGTATATCAGCGTTTTTTATCAACTGGCTGTAGACAGTTTCTGGAATTTAACAAAAAAACTCGAAGGTAATTTTCCTGCTCGTTTGCTTTGAGTTATTCTGAGGGCTTTGAAGGCGTTTATGAGCATTTGGAACTCTTAATATGTTTATGAGCTAGTATGCTGTAATATTGATTTGGAAATAAATTGCTGTAGTATCTGGAAAATATATTAGAAGGTTATGTTTCGAAATTTCTTTTTCTTCTTTTGGGAAAAAAAAAAAGGCACGAAGAGTTTATAAGATGTTTGTGGACATTTTGTTGTAACAAGAGAAGGTAACTAATGATATATTAAGTTAAACTAGAGCGGTTGCACAATATTCACAGAAATACTAGTTAACCACGCTGTTATTGAATTTTTTATTTTTTATTTATTTGACCTGTTATTGAATTTTTTAAGACCCTTAGCATTAACTTAAAATGTTTTTTTTTAAATAAATAAAATAGGAAAGTATAATTATTCCAACAGCAGAAAACACATAATGGATTTCAGTTCAATTAAGTTTTCTAAAGAAGTACAGCACGTAATTGCAACAATAGCTTGCATTCAACCGGCATCTTCTTCCCAGCTACTCTGGTCGATGAGGCTATAACCTCAGAATGCACTCAGACAAATTTTGTTATCTTTGCTCGTCCATTCTTCCAGACAAAAAAGGGAATGCAAAATCAGTTACGGATGGGAGTTCACCTCACAAACAACTTAAAATTAGTGAAAAGTTCACAGCAATATTTAGGGAAGAAGTTGCAGCATATTAAAAAGAACCAATGTTGGAGAAGGCTAAGTTGCTTGCAAGGAGCACCAGCTTCACATATTGCAAGTAAGAGGGGCAATTCAGCCATATCAAGGACAACATAAAATTCTCACAGTTCCTAACCCATCGATCAGCTTAGTTACAAATATCAAGTGGCAGAATTGGTGCCGTTAGTCTAAAAATTGTGCTTTGAGCTACAAATTTAGACGTCCCCAGATGGGTGCAGCTATTTCTTAAATGATCTACTGTTTGAACAAAATTGCAAGGAGCAAACGGAGAAAATAAAACATCGATAAAAGTAGCTAGGATCTGCAAGCATGATCTTGTTACAGTATAACTGTATACCTAACCTAGAACCTCCTTGATCTTTTTCTTTTGGTCCTCTGTTAATGAGGTGGGGAAAAGAACCTCAAATGTTACATAGAGGTCGCCCTTCTTGTTGCTAAAATGTAATGGCATGCCTTCGCCTTTAAACTTCCTCACTTCCTTGGGCTTTGTGACACCCTGAGGGAAAATGAAAAAAATTTTAAATGACCTTCTTTCTTTCTTGAATAATGGAGATCCGAAGTTAGTTTTGTACAATTTGAATGTTAACTGAAACTGCAGTAAATAATTGTCGCTCACCTTGGAGCTAATGTCCACCAAATGTTCATCAAGGTGTGTAATGGTTTTCTCGAAACCAACAAGAGCTTGAACCTGAATAAAAGAGAGTCAATTTTGAGTTAAAACACCAATTGGTGAGCGTGAGCTGCAAGTTAGTCCAAAGAATATTAAGTTTCATATTAATTGTATAGATCTTATGTATCTAAAGAAATGTATTGCATGGAAGCATATGCTGTGCTGTCATAGCTCCCATGCCCCTATTTGCAAGACAGAAAAGAACCAGGGGCAACTTGCCTCTTGCAAAGTGCCTACCGAGCAGCAGGCGGAAAGAAAGAAAGAAGAAGAAAGGAATAAAAAAGTGTAAATCGTACAAAATAACATTACCAAAGTAATAGTAACTGTTGTGTGGAGATCATTGCCTTCCCTTCTGAAGCGATCATGAGGTGCAGTCCGTATGCGAAACTACACATACATAGATAACCAATCAAGAAACTGAATGCTGAATAAACCAGAACAAATTAAATCGAAAAAGTCCATTGCTCCATTAAAACCAAGGATAAGGATCAAACCTTAAGATCTCCAGCTTCACCATCCATTATTGGCTCACCGTCTTCATAAAATACCACTTCCTGTTAAAGAAACAGTAACAACTTTTTGAAAACTTTATAAATTACATGAAAAGGACAGATCCCTTTTCTATTTTACATGTTATGTTTAAACGGGTAGGACTTGCATGTGATGCAAAAAGGAAAATTCTCTCCAGTTCACTTCGAGGAAAGATGTCCTCCCTAGAAATTTTCACTTAAATTTTCCAATACTAAAGAACCATATTCAGGTGAGCCACAAGATCCCAGAGAACTGGATTCTGTTTCTTTACATGTAGCATAGTGAGATGTTTCCAAGGGACAATTGAAGACAAGTAAACAATTTTAACAAAAATTAACAAATGGTGTCTCCTGCATATTGAATAATAGCTGAATTTAATGTAGACTGGGCATCGTCAACACTACACAGGCACCTGAAGGTTTCAAGGTTACTGCATATGGAATGTAGTCATGAACAATGAATTTGTTTATCAATTGAGGGCAGCTAAGGTAGAAAATGAAAAGTAAACAATAGGAATATAATGACAGAGAAGGGAAAGGAGGAAAAAAAAGGGAAGCAGAACAGCTAGGCAGATGTACAGAAAGATAAGAATCTTTCGTCAGCACAGGGCACACGCACAAACAATATCAAAGAAAGCTTACTTGCGCATCCTGCATTCCTTTCTCAATATCCACAGTGATGAAATCACCCTCCCTTTCATACTTCACATTCTGACACTGTTCACATACCTGGAGAGGCAACATGGACAGCTTAGAAGATGTAACACAACAGAAGTAAACAAGGCAAGTTGAAACTGATGCCTCCTGCTACATGATGTAACTTAGTGAAGTTTCTCATTAGGAAACAACATACCTGCTCTGTCATCTGCTGAAACATCCCTGGGCCAATTTGCTTGTGATAAACCTCATTTCTACAGTTACAGCGCCTCTTCCCTGGAGCTGGTTTTATTACATTTTTCACCCTCCAAACCTGATGAATTCCACATTACAACATTCACATAGGAGCCAACAATGTAAATCTTAAGATGGCCAACATACAATATTCACATACAACAAAAGTTCAATCAAGAAGTTCAATTGAGTAAAAGTTTATATGTGTTCCTGTGTGTCATATTCAGTACCTTCAAAGTGCCCCCCATATACAGATCTTCAAGTGTTGCATCCAAATCAACAATCACATCATCACCTTTCACAACCTTCTCTTCCTCTTCCCTGGGACCTCCTCCACCAAAAAAGCTGGAAATATATTTCTTTATAAGCAAGGCAGCTTATAGATTCAGACAGATTATTCATTTTCACAATCAACAAAAAGCCCGAGCACATTCCAGAGGATTAATAAAGAAAAGCAACCCAATAATGAAGTATTATCAGTATTATCAATTAGCTTAGTAAACTAAAATTGACATATTTATGCATCAAACTACCAAAGATTCTTCATGATAAATACAAAAGAATTGCTAGAGTTGTTTAATTAATTATTTCCAAAATTTATGACAAGAATGAAACATTAAGCTAATACCACACACATGCATTCCTTAAATAAAGAAATGAATGAATTTCTAGTTCTGTTTGATTAAGCTTCGACTTCCAGCAATGACATGAAGCGTTCATTTTGCGGACGCATATATTTGGGCAATAACGTAAAGCGTTCATCTTGCGGACACATATATTTGCATTGCCACGGCATCCAATTCACTTTGAAGTTCTTAGAGAAATAGAAGAAAGCACTGAATACTAAACACAAACTGCAAAATTTCTTTCTATCTCAAATATGCACAAAAAATATTCACGACACCTATAATAATCGTCAACTCAAAAAATTATCAAATTTCCAGTTTGATAGGATAGTAAAATAACAATTCAAAAACGCCACATGCAGTCAAAGATTTTGTAAGGATAACAAATCAACCAGTGAATTAACATGGACCCTAAAGGAACTTACGTGTCGAAAATGTCTTGGATATTCATTCCCCCTCCTCCTCTACCCCCATTAGCTGCATGCTGCTTAAGGCCTTCCTCACCATACCTATCGTATATGCCTCTCTTTTCGCTGTCTGACAATACCTCATAAGCTACAAAATTCCGACCATTCGAATCAGTCAGTCTCTTCAAAATAAACACATCAAAGCCGATAAAACTATTTTCCGAAGCCAATTAATTAAGATAATGCCGATAAATAAAAAGGAAAAAAATGAGAAAAAGTGGAATACCATTATTAATTTCTGCAAATCTCTTGTTCGCCTCTTCATTTCCTTGATTTTTATCTGGATGATACTTCAATGCAAGCTTTCGATAGGCACGCTTTATTTGATCATCCGAAGCGCCTCTAGGCACTTGTAGAATGTCATAATAACTCTTCCTGTTAAAAATCCAAAATCAATAAACCTCCATCAACAAAGAAATCAATTATTCGATTTACACTACAAATTTATTAACAAAAAAAAAAATCAGTAATCCTACTACTTACGCTGCAATGGCGATCAGACAATACGATGCAAAGCACAAAAAAAGCAATAATTCTGATCTTCGATGCGCCATAATACTCAGGCACAGAGATCAAAATTACGACAACAAAAAAACTTAGGGTTTCAAATCGGATCTCCAAGCCAATAAAATCAATCAGCTATAGGATTTGTGAGTTTCTTCTAGAGAGGTTCTACTGCTATTCGTGTCAATGTGCGCATAAGAATGTATGTGCATATGACTGAAAGATTTCTCTTTGTGTGAGCAAAGGGAAATGCTGAACCGCAGAAGAAAAGAGTTCTTCATATTTGCAGAGAAAAGTGCTGGGAAATCAACGAGAGACTTGAGCAGGCAACGTGGTCTTGGGGGAACGGACCAATCAGCGAGCGATCCAACTTGTTCCAGCCAATAAGAATTTGCCACGTATTATGGTGTCTTTCGACCCCTTCTTTTCCATTGCGTGGGGTCAGGGTGCTTTTACTGAAATATTGAAATACCAGGGTCTTATTACATATATTCAAAATTATTTTCATTCATTTAATGTTTTTCACTTAAATTTCAGATAATATAAATTTAATTTGATGGGATATACAAATTGAGGTATCATCAATTATTATTGTTGTTATTTTATTTTTATTTTATTTTTTATTTTAAAGAGAAAATATTATAAATAATAATTTTTTATTTTTTTAATAAATTTATATTTTCTTTCAATAAATTTATATATTTTATTATTAAATTAAATAAATTAAAATATAAAATACACACATTACACATAAAGTGTTTCATTCGCCCATTCCAAATTAAAAATAAAACATTCTACAAAATAGTCGCTTGAATTACAAAGCTACTGAACATTTTCATTTTTGTTTTCAATGAAACCAATTTATATTGCTTAATTCATCCAAAAATAAGGGTTTGTTCTCCTATATTTTAGAAAAATATTTTTTAACCTCAAAAGAAAAATCAAAATGCATACACATTTCTCAATCTTTCTCTTAAAATATTATAATTTTTTATCCAAAATCCCCCTCATGATTCGCTAAAAGAACCTTATATTCTAAAAAGCATACCTACTCCCTCATTTTATCACTTTATTTTTCATATCACTTATTTATTCATCACTCTCTCACTTCTCTTATATATATATATATATATGCAAATATGTTTCACCCTATAAACCAAAAAAAAAAGTAACTAATTTAATATCAACAGTAAAATTTATCGCCTTAAAAAATATAAAGAAGCAAACAATTTATTCTCAAATTATTTTTTATATTTTTTCAAAATAAAAAGAAATACTTGACACATTTTTCAAATTTTCTTCTAAAAATTTATTCTCTCGAAAAATTTTCTACAAAATGCCTAAAATATAAGAGAATAAACCCTAAAACTCTTAAATCATATCAAAATTGCCACGTCACTTTTTTTTTTAATGTGGGCCAAATATTATGAGCCCAACACTCTCAAAACACTCAGTAGCTAACCCAATGCAAGAATATTCGGCCTAGAAGAATTACCCATAATTGGGGTCGGGTCATTTTTCCATTGTTTCAAACCCGGCCGTGAAATCCACCACCGCCTGGCGGCGGGTGTTGTCGCGTCGTACGGCGACCCTCTTCCTCCTAGAAAGATGAAGTCGAGATTCGCAGCTTCCATTTATCTATTCTCTGCTGGTGGCGGTTACACTCAACTTGCTGACAAAACCCTAGCACATTTCTATTTCGTAGTTTGTTTAACGCTCAAAGTTTGTATATTTTTCCAGGTACATATGGTAGAAACACTTGCAAAGCAATGTCATCAAGATCAATCGTTACTTGTTTTGACTGCCGCCAATGCCAAATTTACAGCAGGTAAAAGTGCAATTAGTTGGTTGAATATTTTCAGCTTAGCAGCTAACATAGTTTCCGTTCAATGTCGTGTATTATTCAAATATTGGTTCAATATTTAAGCTGCACACAATCAACGACTCCTCACTGTTTGTGTATATGTAAAATTTTTTTTCTTTTAATCACATGTGTGCTCCTTCCAATAAAGAAGTCGCGATTATGTATTTTGTGAACATTTATGTCCTTGTCTAATGTTGTTAAGCTGGATTAGTTTTATGGCGTTCAGTGTACAAACTTTTAGATATACCAGTAAGTGATGGCTATTGTAGCAGCATAATCCAATGCTTGGATATCCATAGCTTACATCTTTAAGTTGGCCAGATTCCAGGCCCGAGGATTGAAGAGTTCAAGCAGGGCTGTTCACTCTTTTGCCGAGGAGGATGAGGCCTTCTCAGAATTGGGTCCAGAAATATCAGAATGCTCTCCTAAGCTAATAAAATTGGTTACGGAGAAACCTGACCATCTTGTGGTATGCTTTACAGGTGTTATCCTTTTTGTAATGTCATAGATCTTGTTCGTATCGCTTCCGAACCACATTGGATATTATTCTGTTGCTAGTTTGAGTTTATTTTAAGCATTATTTTGTCCTATTGAGATGCTAATGCATTTGTCTTCAGTTCACATATATGTTGTTATTATTTTTACATGCAGAAAGTTGATCACTCTAAAAGAGAATTGGCTGGCAGGCCCCTTTCTTCAGATAAGGGGCTGAAGATAAAGGAAATTATTGCAAGCATTGGCAGAACTTTTCCAACTTCAAATTCCAAGCTTGGTGGCCGTAGTCATGTTTCTACATTTACGGATGACACTGAAAAGATCCCTGATATTGAAAGTCCGGCCGCTGTATCCGTCAAGAATATACTCTCATCAGTTGGTCTCTATGAGGTTGTTGAAGCTATATCAGTATTTGGGAAAGTCTCTGGTGCTTCATTTGTGACTGCATCTGATGGACTTAGGTGTTGTAACATCCAATTTGAGGTGAATAATGTTCCCCTTTTTTGTGTGTTTTTCCCTGGGCATAAGGTTTTGTTATGTTTTTCTTCTGCAGAAGTTTGTGCACTTAAATGTTTCATCCATCTGTTCTAAAGGATGTAGAGTCAAGCAGGAGAGCAATTTCGGCTGGTGAAATTGCAGTGGGAAGTCAAGTTTTTCCAGTACATCCTCTTGATGCTGTACATGTAGTTGCAATCAGGATCAACAACATAAACAAAGAGACTACTGATTATGCAATACACTCCAGATGCAAGTCTCTAGGTGAATTCGTAGGATTAGCAAGGAAAACGAAGGATGTTGTAGATGTCTTCTTTAATGTGCGGAATGACATAAGGCGTCTCAAATTACTTAAAAAGTAAGAATTCCTCCTCATCAGCATAAAAGAATCTGCAGAAATTTTCAATTCATCAATATTGTGAAACTATTTGTCTATACACCACACATTGCCGCTTTCTTGTCATAACTCTAGACTATTGCCTGTCTTGTTGAGTATTATTGTGAATGTCTTGAGCAAATTGGTTTTTCACCATCAATCTTTTAAAACGCTCTATTGCTGTCTGGGGAATAGAATATGTACTCCTCCTGTAGACTCAGTTGTACTCATGTTCAGATTCTTTTTCGCTTGTTCTCTTTACAGAATTCTTTATTGTATACTTGCGTTTTGAATGAAATACTTCCCTTTTCTTTTAGTTTGAAGCATGAACTCAAGATGCTTCGCATATTTACTGCATTCATCTGTATGCCCAGTTTAACTTCTGGTTTCTAAATTATCAAAGTTTGTTTTGTCATGCATTTCTCTTCTCCAACAAGGTTAGTAATTGTTATTAACTTGTTTTCTCCATTTTGGTTGTGGTAGTTTAAACAACATAGTAATTGATCAGAACCGCTGGTCAGCTGAAGTACTCACAAGCAAATCTGAGTCCTCAGAAGTATCCTCAGATGAGGAAGCTAGATACAAGACAGGTTTGCGGATTCTTGATCAGATTGGCAAGCTAAAAGAGCAAATTAACGTAAAGAAAGTTGCCCTAGAGGATCTAGAGGCTTTGAATGTGAGTATACTGCACATACAAGATTCTGCCTCTCTCCACTGATCTGTCAGGTAGCAAATGAGATTTTGTTTCTTTCCTTGTACTTGGAAAAATACGCAACCATTATGATATCAAATGAAAGAGTTGGTTTCATCTGGTGGGACTTTTCTGCACCTAGTTGCTTCACAGTAAGTCCGTCTCTGCTTAGATACACTGGTTTCCCACCTTCTCCCCCTCTCCGTTTTTCCCCTTAGGGTGGAGAGAAAATCCGTATTATTGGGAGTGAGCCAGTCCACTCCCATTTGGCTTCTTTGTTACTGCAAAATTCTTGCTTAATCTTTAGGTCTTTACCTCTGACGGAGTAAATTAGTTGGGAATATATCATATCTACTAATGAATTGCGTCTAGTGGGCTGGGGATTAGTTTTCGTTTGAACTATTGGATTCTCTGTCCGGTGGAATTGGATGTCACCACTTGGGTGGATTATTTTTCTTCGGATATTCCAGTAAAATTTTGAAGTAATTTGAAATTTCTTAAAAACGAAAAGATAATAAAAAGAAAAGAAAAAGAAAAACTGAGGCCCCGTTTTGTTTCATTTTCATCATTTCTAAAATTTGAGAAGTTAGTGGAAATAAGTTGAAAATAAATTTGTATTTGGATGAATTGTTAAAAAAATAACGATTATGTTAGTTTTAATGGGTTATAGGTGGAGAGAAATAGAAATAATAGAATAAATAGAGAAAATATATAAGTTATTAAAAAAAATATTTTGAAAATAAAATTAATGTATAAAAATATACAAAAAGTATTTTATTTATAAAATAGTAAAAAATAAAAAAGGAGCGATGGAAATGAATCCAAACGGGCCTGAGATATCTTATGAGTTATGAACTGACTAGAGCTAATTTGTAGGTCCTCATTAAGTGGTCCTAATCCCTTCATAACTTTTATCTGCTTCGGGCTGCTAGTTGAATTTGAATATAGGATTTAGCAAAGGAAAGTCAAATGCAATGGTTTGTTCTCTTATATTTTGGGCATCTTATCGAAAAAATTTTGGAAGAATGAATTTTTGGGAGAAAATTTGAAGAATGTGCCAAATATTTTTTTTTTGTTTTTGTTTTGAAGAAATATGGAAAATGGTTTAAGAATGAATTATTTATTTCTTTATGTTTTGGTATGAGACAAATTTTACTGTTAATGTCAAATCAGCTACTTTTTTGTTGAATTTGTAGGGTGAAATTATACATATATACAAGTGAAGTAAGAGAATAATAAATAAATAAGTGATATGAAAGATAGAGTGGAAAAATAAGTGGGTAGGTGGGCTTTTTAGGGTGTATTATATTTTTGGACGAATAATTAGGGATTTTTTGGGTAAAAAATTGTAGTATTTCGAAAAAAAAATTGAAGAATGTACATGCATTTTGAAATGTTTTTTAGAGTTAGAAAATATTTTTCAAAAATGTAGGAGAACAAGCCCAAAGACTTACTAAAAACTATTTTTTTGGGCAAGTACATGTCATTGAGTACTATACTAATTAATAAACAAACAAAACAGAGTTAAGAACTACTGAATGTATCCCATTATGTCTTATAATCATTTCCTTGGCATTTTCTTTTACAACAAACAAAAGAGATGTAAGTAGTGAACGTTTCTTCACTAGAATTCAGGTCCAAAAATAGAAGACTCTTGTAGAAGATGCTATTAGTTTACAGACTCCAGGAAGGAAGAGCATTGATGAGAAAAATGGCAGTATAAAATTATTACGAAATTATTGTTGCATTTAGCAAATTTTGGCATTAGAATGACCCGCCAGAAAATATGAAGAACTTACAACTAAGGTGAAAATGAGTTGGACTGTCTCGAACGTATTTAAGTAATTGTTGTTCTATAAGATTATAATGAAACTATAATTTTATGCAGGAGATATCTCTATTTTTTCCCATGGGAATCTTTAGAATTTCCACTACTGAGCTATCCCGACAATTTCCAACGTAACATCCCATTCTCATTTTACTATTATTAGATGACTGGGGCCTATGTCAATTAACGAGACAAGGGGAGCCTCACAAGTCAAATTCAAGTTAGCTTAACTTCAATTTGAATTGTTTTGAGCTCGAGTCAAGTTGAATATAGCTTAAGTTCTTCTTCAAGCCAATCTCAAACCGTTGATATTTAAGTTCGAGGCTCGTGAGCTAATTAAGTATTATTTTTTATTAATAAATATATATTATATTATTATTTTTTATTTCGATTTCAAGCTTAAACTCAAACTCGAGGTTGAACCGATAGTTATTCACAACTCATTTGAAAATTCGAGCCTTATCAAATCGAGCCAAATTGAGCTCAATTTTTTGTTTTTAGCCAAACTCAAATTTAAAATTTTAGACTCATCAAACTCTAACTTAAGCTTGAACCTAATATATATATATATATATATATATATTTCAAGTTTGAGCTCAAAAATTTTTTCCAAACCCAACCCAACTCAACTCAATTGCACCACTAAGCACAAGTCCAAGATTCTTCATAAGCTCGCTCGATACTTTCACAGGCTTACAGCCAATTGTGAAATTTTATATCCAGTTATAAGATTCCAAAGAGAATATCCTAATCCTTCATTGACATTAAAAAGAAATAAAATAAGAAAAACAAAAATAAATAAATTTATATTACATAGAATATCATTTAAGTGAGAAAAATATTTTTCTTAGTTATTTTCTCACTCAAATCTAATAACTAAACATAAGAGGGAGAAAATGAAGGAGAACAAAATACATCAGGCAAGCAATATTCAACCGAAATGCTCCCCGTGAAGCTTAATTCAAGGTCCAAAGAAAACTTCTAGAGGCATATAAATACATATTTGCAAGAGCAGCAAGTGCCTGTGGAAGCCTATACCAAACAAGCAATTCCTTAGGAGCACAGGTTATGACCGTATCAACGAGAGAAAAGGGGTCTAGTGAAAGAAAGAAGAAAGAATATTCCAAGCAGAATTAGCTTCAGAATTGCTCTCTGCGAGTTTTCAATGCCATTCCAGCCAATTAGATGATGTCCAAGTTATCGTTGCCCATACAACAACATTGTTAAGTGGAATTTTCGAACGGCCAAGAGTCGTGGAAAACACAGCCAGCAAAAACCTACTAGCAGCAAGGGCACCGGCTGAAGTGAAAAATGTGATTAGCTTCGGTATGCACCAGTACTGAAAAATAAAGCTGATTTGAAGCAAAGAATCATTCATCTGCAGACTCGTCTCCTTTCAAGCTCATGGACAATTGCCTGCAAGACTTCTCCCTACTTTCAGGCTCTGAGATACTACTCAATGACGTACATTCAGCTATTTGATAGCCCCTCTCGTCTACATCAAGCTTCATATAGGAACATGGCCGCTCCTCAGCTTCTATAATATTCCCAGATTCTTGTCCTGGACTAAGTGGCAATTCACATTGTGAGGACCCCAAAGGTTGTGCCCTCATTTGCACGGATCGAAGAAGTGCAGCCCTTCTTAAGTCGGCCGAGTGGCATATGTCACTGGGTGATGATGGGAATCGACCCTCAGTATCAGAGCCACGCTGACGAGGCTGTGGTGACGCCGCAGAAGAAACGATAGAGCCATGTGAAGGATGTGAAGTGGAAGGAGGCCCTGAAACAAATCCGTTTAGGGGTTTTTGGGACCTGTAAGGGGATACTGGACTAGTGGGAGCACTCTCAGGCTGTGAGGAACAAGTGTTTGTAGAACTCTCATAATATCTTGAGTCGTCTGAATCTTCTGACATTGGTGAATACTGTACAGACATCTCATCCCTGAAATCATTGAGGTTTAGAGAAAATTAACCTTCGAAGAGAAGAGATAGATGAATACCACATAACCATCAACATTAGAAAACAGAGAATATATCGTTCATCACAACCATTACAAGAACCACGTTGAACTTAAATAGCCTTAGCATTACTTTTTCCACAAAGAAATCAATATACATCAACATGGATCTCTATTAGAGTGGAGCCACTTGCACCCCTTTGCTTTGCAAAGTCTTCTTCAATGATACTCACAATCCAAACATCTTTAACTTGTAACCACACAAATCTCTTTTCAGATCAAAACTGTTGTCGTTTGACAGTTTACCATCACACATTATAGGTTCACAAAACCCCATCTCTCAACAATGCTTTGAGAGATCAAGGAATTTCAGAAAATAAAGTACAAAAAATAGCCTGAGTTTCTTGATTTTTGGTGTCTTAACTCTAGTCCTAGACAATAAGCTGAGTCGGAATGCACAAATCATAAGCTCGTACACGCACAAAAGAGCCTAATTAATTAACACATAAGTGACGTTCTTGACTTCTCTGCATTCCTATTCTATTTTCAACAAGCTTTTGTCAAGGAAATCTCAAGTAGGTTCGACGCTAAACTTCATACTTTATTACCTGAATCATATAACAATTACTTGCAAATTATACATTTTATACTAAGTGAAACGGGCATTTAAGAAAAGGAAAAGAATTCATCAAAACTAACCTAAGATAAGGCATCATGCTCTCGGACCTTACAGGAGAATCCATGAGATTTTCAGAGAGGGGATCTCCTACCGTCAGTCCATTCAAGCTCGAAGCCATAATCTGCAATTTTTTTCCATGTATTATGTGACAAATCAAGAGACCAAATAAACACAAAGAAAGACACAGAAACATTAGCAAACAAAGATGTGTGCATTCCAAGGTACAGCAACAAAATCTATAGACTTCCTTAATATAATAACTGCCCAAAACCGACAAATTAAGCCATAAAATGGAAAGTAACAAGAATTTCACAATTACAACTACAATAAATTTCATTAACTTTTTGAACCCAAGATTATGGCAATAATGTACTAGATACAAGAATTAATTAATATCTCTTACAATTCAATTCTATTATTGTACAAAAACATTTGCTTTGAAACAAAGAGGAGGAAAATGTTTTCCATACTGCTCAGCTCACCAAAATGGTACCTCCAGACGTACTATAAATCTAATTTTCCTGATGATTTCACGAAGATTTCAATATTCGATGACGCAGAAAACACGAGACAAACAGAGTTGGAAAAATAAAAAACGGAGAATATTTATTCGGAAACAAATTGATACACCAGAGAACGAGAAAACAAGATGATAAGAGAGAACGAAAAAACTAAAAAAATCTTCGAACCTCGCTAAGATAACGTTTATGGGAGTGAAGATTATCGACATAAAACTCATCTTCAGGATCTCTATTTCGTTTCACATTCGGCGACGCCGCCGATGCCGCCGGAGAAGCAGAGGAAGAAGAAGCTGTGCCGTTGCCTTCCGGGCCCATATCTCCAACACGTCCACAATTTCACTCACTCCCGTCACTTCAATAAATATCGGTCAATCAAGAATTGAACTACTTTTGTTGAATTGGAGAGAGAAAGAACATTAAAGTGGAAGTGGTGATTAGAATGGAAGGAAAAAGGACCAAATGTAATTGCGAGTACCTGGGTTGCTTTTGCAACTCTGAGATTAGCATGGCAGCTGCTGACACACAAGTTTGCCGGGAGCATATTCCAATTTCGGGCTCAAGCCCAATTGGAAATTACTGGGCCTGTAATTGTGTTCTCTACGTGTGACGCCGTCGTTTCGATGGGTCTTATACTGGATAGGATCCAATTTTGGGTTGTACTAGGACCATTTCACAACGTAAGGCTCGCTTGGGCCATTTGGAAACAGAATGTACAACAGCCCATGCATGAATTTTGAAGGAAGACACTGATCTCATATCCTCTATTTTATTTTATATTTTATTTCCTATTTTAATCTCTTGAATTTATATCAAGTATATCTGATTATAAATTAATTATTTTTATAAAAAATATTTAATATATTTATTATATTTTTATGAAATAAAATAGAAGATGAAATAAAAAATAAAATAAAAAATTTAAATCGCACCTGAATTGAGTTGAAATGACATCTTAGCACTAAAATAATCAAAATTCCAAAATGCTCTTGAGATTCATGTCTTTTTTTACACAAATCGACCTAAACCAATTACTAATTTAATATACAACTTTTGATTCTCGTATCCATTCACTATACGTGACACTGTTCTACTAAATTACAAGAATAATATGATGTGACATATTCACATTATGCCATTACTATAAATATCTCAAATTCGTTTAACTTATGAATGCATTTTTCATCATTTATTATTGCTCATGTTTTCACAACCTCTATCTAAAAAATTAACTTAATCATCAAATGGTTATATTTGAGATCTTTCGAATGATCCATAATTATGTTCTATATTTTAAATTCTAAATCTTATTATTTAATTCGATTTAATAACTAGAAAGATCTAAATGAACTGCTCAAGTGAGACCAAATTGGATTCCTCTTATCAAACACTTTTCGACATCATCAAATTACTTACATAGCTAGAAATATGTTGATTTCTTTCTTACTTCTATTATACAAGAAAACATGACGAAATTTAGCCAAAGAAAGGCACTTCTTTTCTTTTCTATAAAAGAGATGTAATTAAACTCTAAACATCAAGAAGTTGAGTGGTCTGTGATCTACCGACATAAGTCTCCTACATAATGTGGAACGTCAAGAGTTCGATCCCAAATGAACTCACGATATGCATGTGTATGAATAAATAAATGAACTCTAAACATCAAGAAATAATTTTCTCCTTATGGACAAAAAGGGGGCAAAATGAAACAAGGGCAAAAAGGTAAAAGCAAAAGCTTCTCATTTTTGTTTGTAATATTATACAAACAAATATATCTTTTTCCTGCTGAATTTATTTAATTAGTTTTATACTTTTATTTTGAGGAAGAAGATGACTTGTCAACAAGGGGTGGGCCGGTTAGGTAAACTACAAGACTTGTACTTGCTTTGTAACGTGTTACATTGTTTGGGTAACAAATGGGCTTTTGACAAGAAAAGCATGTGTACTAATTTTTGCATATTTCAAAGTCCCAATTCTATCTATAAAACCTAATCTTGAAAACAATATTGAGGAAAAAAAATTAGGCCGGGGCAGTCACTTCAAAGCAAAAGTTAGATACCTTATATCATTGATCAATCATGAAGAAATAGTAATTACCAAAAAATATATATATTAATAATTGTTGCATGATTAATAAGCTAAATTGAAATTTAGAATTAATTGCATTAAACCCCTAATTTATAGCCCTCGTTGTATAGTATCCTATAACCTTTGTTGATGCGCAATTTCATCTTCTAAACTAATTAAAATGTATAATTTCACTTCCTGAATTAATTAAAATATTTGTCAATACCACATTTTGTACTATTTCGGTAAAATCTAACAAGAATATTTCATTACTTTTAGTCCACATGTCAAATACTAATTGGTTTCATTCCACCAAAAAAATACAAAGATGGTATTAGCGAACATTTTCATTAGTTCAAGGGGTAAAATTGCTTATTGACAATAATTAGGAAACAATATGTAATGAGGGCCATAAGTTCGGAGTATTTAATACAATTATCCCTAAATTTTGTTAGTCCATATTTGGGATATAGAAAAGGAACTATCACCATTGGACCTAAATACTACAAACTAATGCCCAAGATAAGCACACCTTAACTAGTTTTTTAATATAATGTCACATAACTAATCATGATTTTTGTTTTATTCGTTTCAGATATTGTCCATTTGATATGCGCACTTCATTATATGATTTTATGAAAGATAGTTAATGATGATTACATCCATCATTATATATAAATGCATAAAGATACTATTTTATGGACACATTATTTATGAATATATCAAACTATTATTTTATCGGCACTTGTGATATGAAATTTTGTGTTAAAAAAGCATTCAACAGGAGAGATCCTTTATTTAAGTAGGGATGGCAACGGAACAGGTATGGGATGAATTTGACAAAACCTAAAACTCGCCTTATCTACTTTTGTTTGGACCCCTGCCCTGCTCCGCACCCCAACCCCATTTCACTTTAAACTCCTAACTCGACGGGTTCAACCTACCAAATTTTCTTTTTTTCTTTTTTCTCCTTTATTATCAAAATATATAAATTTACAACTCACATATTTTTAAAATTAATTAAGATAAACACACACAAAATATACATATGTACAAAAAATTAAAATTCAATATACAATAAGTTACTAATACTATTTTTTTTTAAATTTAAAATAAAATATCCATATTAATTAATTTTAGAATATTCTCCATCATTTTTATAATGATTGAATGAGTGCAAAAATATTATTTATTTAATAAAATATATGTGCTATTATATATTATAATTTTGTATTTTTATATACATATATTATATAAACTTATTATGCAAGGCGGGCTCATTTAAACTCATAACTTACCCCAAATCCGACCAAATTTATGAAATTAAAACCCGTGACTCGTCCCAAAACTCATTTATTAAACTCCTAACCCATCTCATTAGGAACAGAACCGGGGCAAGAACTCTGTGTACCCAAAAAAACCCACTGCCATGCCTACATTCAAGTCTCATCCCTCGACTTGATGAGATAGAAAATTCTCATAAATCCATCAAATAAGATATATGGAAAGAGACATACACCATCAGTACATAAATAATGTAATAATAATAACTGATCCATCACCAAACATAAATGCCCAAGATTGTCTTTCGGGCTCTCATTTATGGAAACTTTTGTCATGAAAAAGTACTATACATTCAAGTCTCATGACTAGATAAAATCAAGTAATAGCAAAATAGTTTTATATCACTGAAATATTAATTCATTCATTCATAATAATTTTACCGTAATATTTATTTATAAATTATGTATTTTGAATTATATATTTTGAGAAAATAAATTTTAAGAGTGGGATTGAGATATGTAAAATTTATATTGAAAAATGTGATGTATGTTTATATTTTAAAAGAAGACAAATTTAATTGTAGCAGTCAAATCAATGTCTTTTTATTGAGTTTTAAGGGTATAAATGAATTATAGTAATATTTTTTATTATGATATAATAATAAAATATTAAGATATATAAATATATACATGATTGGTAATAATTATGATGTAAAGAATATAAAATTTTTGATTATTTATCATTTAAATTATAAGAATAATCTGATCATTTTAGGAGAAAAATAATACACATATTTGGTTACATTATCCCAAAACAAAATGGTTATGAGAGAATGTAACCAAAACAAAACCGTTGTTTTTTTCCCAGTTTGCTCTCAGAAAAATCGCTACTTTAAAATGCAGTATTTCCATAAGTGAATTATTATTTTAAAGCTCCAAATCACAAACAGAAAAAATCCAAAAGAAGTCATTTCTGGACCAACAATTAATTATTAACCTAATCCACAAAAGAGTGTACAAGAAATACAACAAGAGAATCCATGAATGCACATCAACTTGGATCACCAGTGGATATTTAGCAAATGAAGAAAAAAGTTAAAAAGTGAGAACATCCAAAAAGCACACTGATGACTTTTAACAGGTACCAGCGTGGGGCAGACGTACCTGCCGATAGCAAGATTCCAATCTAATACTGCACATGTGATCTGTATATGAAAGCAGAAATTGGCCTAACAAGCAACAACTTTGAAGGAGAAGAAAATAGAAAAGCCCATGTGGGCGACTTGCAGGGCGACTTGCAGGAAATAAAACTATGTAATTAAGACGTGATTGTACAGATGGCCCTCCAAATTCTGTTTCAATTTATGTTTTATTCTCAATTTTACTATATGAATATATAAAAATAAAAAATAAAATACGAATTAATACATCTATATAACATTAGAATATGAGATAAAGAAATTGAATAAAGCATCCAAGGTGCCAAATTTCTTGCAGATGGCATCAAGATAGAGAAATCCCTTTTATTCTTTTGTCAAAGGAGGTTAATACCTTATCAATTAATTCCATTTATTCCTAATTTAACAGTATAATTTTGCAGTGAAGCACCATAATATTTGTCTATTTTACATAAATAATAGAAAATTACAAGCAACAGGATGAACTCAGATGACATCCATGGAAAAAATCCACAACAAAGTCACCAAATTAATCCATATCAGAAATATAGCTTCTCGCGGATACTGAAGCTTTTGCCATAAAAACAAGGGGAAAAGAGAAAAATAGCCCACAAACTATACACCAAAGCTTCGGAATTCAAATACTTGAATATAGCAACAATTTGATTCCAGTTCACCTGGAGGAAATGGGGTTCAGATTTCTAGTAAACCCGCTGAAAGCACCATAACTCTTGGAACTGAACCCCAGGCACCCCAGTAGGCCCTGCCGGTATGGCAGAAACGTTTTCTTCTTCATCTCCTCGGCCTGAGCTCTGTTTGCTGTGTAATGCAACTCGTGGGCCGACGGCGGAACCCGCCGTTTCCACACGCCGTTTGCTGGTTTCCCAGCTGCCGGAACTTTCCGTGCTTTCTTTGTCTGGTTTTTGCCTTTCTTCTCGTCACGTGAGGATGACGGAGATAGAGCCGGAGACGAAGAAGACGCTTTCTTCTCCTTCGCCGGAGAGAATGAAATCGCCGACCAGAACCTCTCCTTGGTATTGGCTCTTCCTTCGCTTTTGCTCCTGTGCAGAAGATCCTTCAGAAATATCCATTTCTTCGAGCTCCTCCCGGCTGACGAGGACCGCGATGACGACGCCGAGCATGATGGCGTCGTTTCAGTTGACTCATTTTCCTTCGTTTCATTCTCTTGATCAGCTGCGAGGGTTCTTAAGCCTTGCCATTCGCACTGCGCAGCCGTGCGTAATGGTGACATGGACCTAGCTTTTCGGTGCGAGTATTTGGTACTGCGCGCCCTTAGATCTCTGCCTCTTACGTCGGCATCTTCGCTATACAGATCCACAAATGGGGCAACAACGTCCTGCGACCTCTGTAAGTGAGACGACAGTTTCATGGGTCGGATCTGGCCATTGAAGAACAACTCATCCGCCGAAGTCATGGACCCGTTTCCACCCGACCCATTAGGCGAAAACCGGGAAGAAAAAAACTCGAACTCAAACGAACCCGAATCCGATGACAGAAAAACTGGCTCATAACCGGATGCCGACGCTTTAGTATTCTCCTTGGAAAGAAGGAAATGCATTGGGCTTGCAGGGGCACTGAAGAAGTACCCCGATGGGCCATTGCCTGGGCTAGAAGGAGCACTTACAAAAGGAGTGGAGCAAGTGCTGTCAATATCTTCGCTGAAGCGCGGCGGCTCAGCGGCGGAGGAGATTCCGGCGGTGTTAGAATTGGATTGAAGCATTATTGAAGAGAGAGAGAATGGGAGAAGACGGACATGGGAAAATGGGGGGGGGTTTCTGAAAAACAGAGAGAGAGACTGAAGACTGACTAATCTTGTTGGACACGCAATAATTGTATGCAGTAGCAGAGAGCGCTCCGAGCGAGGAAAGGCTCTGCCGTACTTCTATTTTCTTTTTCTGTATTTTGGTTTTGGAAAATAATTGATTCTACTTTATACGTGTTGGGCTTGTCATTTATACTATTTTTTAATCCGGTGGCGCCCATGATGGAAAGGACGGATAAGCCCTTACTTATTTTGGTAGTGTTTAGTTATGTGTTTTTGTTTCATTTTATTACGTGTTTTAGGAGAATAAATTATTAAAGAATGTGAAAGTTATTTTTTGGTATGTCTATTTATATTTTAAAAGAAATTTTTTTTATTATAACAATCAAATCAATATTTTTTTATTGAGTTTTTAAGGTAAAAATAAAATAAAATAATTTTTTTAATATTAAAATAATAAAATATATATAATTTATGTATCTATATATTAAAAATATATATTTTAAAGAAAAAATAAAATTACATTTAATTATATTTTTTTAAAATAATATTGTAATGGAAAACGTAACCAAACAAAGCCTTCATATTTGGGCAAATCTGGATAACACCATGCTATTCCATGATTCCATCCATTCCAATGTCGTGACTTTGAGCAGGGGGGGTGGGTGGGGGTTAGGCACTCCAAAATTTGTATTTTCTCATGAAATTTTGTAGCTTCATTTAATCAATACTCCACTTGATTGGCATTTTACATGGGTAAAAAATCAATCCAAAATGACAGGGCTTGTTTGGTAGTGTTTTGGGCCATTCTCTCAAAATATTTTGGAAGGATTGATTTTGGGTAGTGAGATTGAAGAATATGATAGTTATTTATTTATACTTTAGGAGAATGAATTGGGAGAAAATTATTTGTTTATTTATATTTTGGGAAACAGAATGTCGCATCAATGACTTTTTGTTGGGTTTGTAAGGTAAAATGAGTATTTTAAAATTATTTATATGTATGGATATATAGATTGTATAAGTGGTAGTATGTGTATATATTTGTAATAATGAAAGAATATGTGGTGCCTTGAAAAAAATGTGGAATTTGAATAATATGAATTTTTTGAAAATAAATTGTGTATTTTGGAGAGTAAGGTCGGGGAATGTGATTGTTTATTTATAAATTTGGAGTTGAAAAATAGATTGAGAGAATGCCACCAAACAAGCCCACAATGTTTTGACTCAAATTTACCATCAACACATGGCAAAATTAAAAAACATCACATTCTAGTTGTTGAATATCTAATGAAATCGTTGCTGAAATTAAATCTTATTCAAAAAGAAAGATATCAAATATTTTAAATTTTTTTATATATTATATGAATGATCTGACACGTAATGATCATGATTGAAAATTATTTGATTGTCCTCTTCGAAAATTGCAAATAACAATTATTTGTCATGGAACACTAAGTTGAATTGGCAGTATTTGATCTATAATACTTTCAAAACAATTCTTATTTAATTATATACCTGTCAACTATTACAATCGATCTAACTTTTTATGAAATTCTCCGTAATGTTTAATCCTTATCCAATATTTTAGTTGAGCTTTTGACTAATAAATTTACTTAAGTCTTCTCAATTCAACATTATAAATAAAATAAAGAACTTAAAGCATAATTATTTAGAAATACATTTTACGCTGCAAATCGTCGCATTAATAAAAAATTATCTCAAAACTCGAATAGATCTTATACAGCATTGGAAATTTAAATTATCTATAAAAAAGGGATTTAATTATAATAATGTCCGTAATTAATTTTTTTATATGTGGCAGCATTATTAAGCCGAGAATTTCCACGCCGGCCATTATAGTGGAGACGTGGGGGCACGTGACTTCTGCGTTTTACAATTTCCCATGCTTCTCCATTGCTTTTACACGACCACGTTTCCCCCACTTGTTTTTATATCGAACTAAATGCAAGATTTTGAAAATCAAACCGAATTAGCCGATTCGATCAGTCGAACCAATGATCAAAGATAAATTTAATTTAGTTGAATTATAATAATTGAGAGTGGCCAAAATCAAACAAAAATTAATTGAATCAATCAAAAT
>JACGDI010004607.1:677648-710308 GCA_014898725.1 Jacaranda copaia
TATGAATTTTACTAAAAGATTAATAGTAATATTATTAGTGCTATTTTATGTATATTAATTAATATTGAATAAAAATATTTAAACAATAATATTATTATACTACTAATAATTATGCATTATCTAAGACAATAATAATTTAAAACTACACATTAATTTAACTTATCACTCATAACAATAAGAATAATGATGATAAAAGTAATGAAAGATATTAATGTTATTTAAAATATAAACAATATTTCAAATTAATTAAATATCATGATATAATTTTAGTAAATGAGTTTAAATTTAAAATTAATTTACTAACTTACCCAACTCGACATCAACCCAACCCAACTCGATTGAGTTATATTTTTACTCCAAGGCCCACGCATGTTTCTTAAGGCCTTATTTGGTTTCATTTCCATAGCCTCTTTTTTCATTTTCAACTATTTAAAAAATAAAACACCACTTTTTTATACATTTTCATCTAATATCATTTTCATTTTTTATTTTTAAAATACATTATCCAATAACCTATATATCCTCTTTCAATAACTTATATATCTTATCTCTATTCTGTTATTTATATCTCTATCTACCTACAACTTATTAAAACCAATATTATCATTACTTTTCTAATAATTTATCTCAATCCAAACTTATTTTCAATTTATTTCCACTGATTCACTTTTTAAAATTTAAAATAATGGAAATGGACCTTGAAAATGAAAATGTAACCAAACAGGGCCTAACAAGAGTCATTCCAAGCCCATTAACCATGGGCCTTACCCCACAAAATTATTTTATTCTCACTTTTCGTTAATAATTATTATTGAAAAAGAAAAGGAAATAGAAAAGGGTTTAGGGCTTTAGACTTTTGTAGAGAAAAGGCAAAGAAACCTTCACTGGTGGAAAGTGAAGCCGTTGTTTAAAAGGAAAGCGACTGCAGTGTTGACACAGAGTATATTCCGTTGTGAGTCACGAACATTTCCTCTTCCCGCTCGGTTTTAACACGAACATCCGGCCAACAATTGATTCTTTTTCAATTTCCACGGCAAAAAAACAAAATCTTAAAACCCCAGACAAATTACGCACCAAGCTTAGTGTTTGATTAGAAAAGGAAAAAATGAAATACGTTTTGGTAACCGGAGGCGTGGTGAGCGGCCTCGGCAAAGGCGTCACCGCCAGCAGCATCGGCGTCGTACTCAAATCCTGTGGCCTTCGCGTCACCTCCATTAAAATTGGTCCGTACTCTAATTATTTTCCATAACAGTAATGGTTCTACAACTTAATTGTGTGAGGCATTTGATAATTTAACACTTCATTTTTTCCCCTATGCATGATATTCAATTACAATTGAAAAGTCTATGAAATGGATGATTATTTTGGTAAAATGGGAAGGAGTAGGAATTTCAGTTTATGTCGATTCTGGTTTTACCCGTGACATTCCTCAAACTAGTTTTGAATGCAATAGTGTTTTGGTTTCCTTCATGGTCCTGGTGCTTGGTTTGATCAAATGTCAATAGATAAATCTTTTAGAAATTACGGTCGTGTAGGTTTTGCTTCAGGAGGGTTGCTAGTTTTCCTTGGTGAGATTTGTGATTTTACTCGTTACATTGAATAGCATGTTTGGAATTAATTGGATATCTTCATTATATTTCTAAGTTTAGTTGATTCCATGCATTGTATTTTCTTCAGTTTGGAGTGTGTGATATGAATTTCAATCTGTAGCCTACTTAGTTAATCTGCTTGTAGCCAGTACAATTATTTGAGTGTATTGGTTTTGGCATCATATATTTCACATTAATTTCATGTATATTGTTCTGTTAGTTTCTTCAGTAAGGAGCTTGTTGTGTAAGATTAATTTATTGCATGCCTTAATTGTTGGTGAAACATATGTTCTTTGTATATTGGCAGATCCCTATTTGAATACAGATGCCGGTACAATGTCTCCATTCGAGCATGGAGAGGTTTTTGTTCTTGATGATGGCGGAGAGGTGTCCTCATTTTCCTCTTTAAATTTTTTAATGTTGAGACAACTGATTTTGGATCATTCTTATGATCAATTTGGACAGTATTTATAATCATGTTATATAAGGTTCTTATGATGTTGCGTATTGTATATACTGACCCTGGTCAGTGCTTTATAAATTTCTATTGGTTTGCAACACATAAGTAATCGTACTTTAAATAATTTGAAGGTAAAGGAAGGCATCTTGATTTCTGACGGAACTAAAATAGGACGAGCAGCCTATTTCCTGTGGATTTTGAGATTTTCTTTCTCCAACTGAATTGATGATGGTACATCATATCTATAAAATGTATATGATAAAAAGTATGTTCTACGTAAAATATACATAAATAATAGTTTTCTTTCTTCTCTGAGGACATCTCGTTCTTCTCAAGAAGCGTCAAATGCAAAATTACTATGGCTTGTACAAGTTTTCATATTTGGATATTCAGTGACATTTTCTTGCTTATTGATGAGCTGCAGAGCTATCATCTGAGATCTTTTTTTTGCAACTTCTTAATAGGTGGATCTGGATTTAGGTAATTATGAACGATTTTTGGATGTGAGACTAACTAGAGACAACAATATTACTACAGGGAAGATATATCAGGTACTTTTGACACTGTATTCCTAGTGGGGACATAACTATATGTTTCTTTCCCAAGACACTTACTTGATGGTTTCTTTGTTAGTCTGTCCTCGAAAAGGAACGAAGAGGGGATTATCTTGGGAAGACTGTACAGGTTTTGCTAAATTTATAGGTATTGTTTGGTTTATAGGAAATGAAGGATGTGGAAACTTATTATTCTGCTTTGATTTGCTTTTCTGATTGGAGTCCAGGTGGTCCCCCACATTACTGATGCGATTAAGAATTGGATCGAATCAGTTTCGGTTATTCCTGTGGATGGGAAAGAGGGCCCTGCAGATGTTTGTGTTATAGAATTGGGAGGGACTGTAGGTAAAAGTTCTCTGGATAGAAAAACTCATGCATTGAGACTTTTAACATATCTCTACATTATACTAGTTTTGCTCAATAGTCCCAAATATTTCTTCTCCAGGTGATATTGAGTCAATGCCATTCATTGAAGCTCTGCGGCAGTTATTCTTCTCAGTTGGTAAGGCTGCATTTTTGGAACAGGAGCACTATAGGATATATCAGCTCTCTAGGTTCTTTCCTTTGGCTATTAGAGTTCTCTTCTTCTTGGTTTTGTAGTTCGTCTGTGTTATGCTGTTTTATATGATTGTTATGTTTGAGCATCACTTTGTTGTTTTGTGGAGACATTTACAACATTATGCATTCTCTTGTTGGATTCCATTGTTTCTGGTTGGTTACTCATGTATTTAAATATGTTATCAGCATTTTGTTACTGAAAATAACATCAAAATTTTCCGTCTCTTCCTCGCTTGATCCCTAAGATTTTGTGTCAAGAGAAGCATTTGAGTATTTTTCCTCATATAGCGATTTTACATTTTCTGGATTGTTTCCTTGCACAGGACAAAATAATTTCTGTCTGATTCATGTGAGTCTTATACCCGTTCTTGGAGTTGTTGGTGAGCAAGTAATAATCTCTACCTCCTTTTTAAATTCACAAACTTAAATTTGCACAAGTTATGTGCAAGTCAAATTCTTGTCTCATATCTGTTGGTGTTAGCAGAAAACTAAGCCCACACAACATAGTGTGCGAGAATTGAGAGCGCTGGGATTGACTCCTCATTTTCTGGCTTGCCGTTCTGCTCAGGTAATTTGTTTGTGTTACTTTTTTGTGGCAAATCTTTGAAAGATGAAGTTGACTAGAAAAAGATTATTTTCTTTCCATTTATGCTACTTTGATACTCATTTTGATTGATCACTTTCCCCATAATACTAGCTCTCGGATTTTATATGGTAAGATTTTCAAACTTCACTATGGTTTTAAGAGTCGAAGGATTTCATTTTTGTTTTTGTTTTATGTGCAGCCTTTGTTGGAAAGTACGAGGCAGAAATTGTCACAGTTTTGCCATGTCCCTGTAAGTTGTACTTTGCAGTGCCTGTTCTGCATTGTATGGTATGCTCTTAGTATTAATTTTTCTATTTCTCCAATTAACGGTGCTGTACCTAGGTTGGCAATATTCTTAATATCCATGACGTTCCAAACATTTGGCACGTTCCCCTTCTGCTTCAGGTGGGAAATGTTTATCTGTCAACCTTTATACTGTACTCAGTCTTTTGCGTTCTTGGAGATATTCATTCTTTAATTTGTCACATCATATGTTCAGAATCAGAATGCACATGATGCTGTTCTTAGACATTTGGATTTACTGAGGTAAGTTGTATTCTGTGTTTTAGCATCTAGTTTTACATTTTCCCTATCTGTCCTATTCTTCACATGTCAAATGACATTGAGGCCATTTTGAATTAGGTCTTAGTTTTCTATTTGTGCATCAGAACTTCTCTATTTGCATGATATGCATCTGCTAATACTGGGAATGAATTTTCATAATATAATGTGGATGGGAGCTTTTCAGAACATGTTGTAAATGTTCTGTTTCAGTGTTGCCAATCCTCCTAATTTACGAGAATGGACAGAAAGAGCTGAGACTCTCGACAACCTCACAAACTCTGTTAGTGGCAAACCCATTATTGCACTCTTTGCTCATTCCTTTTTGAAATCAGAAGTAAGAATTTCCTGCTGTTATTGCAGGTAAGAATTGCAATGGTGGGAAAGTATGTTGGGATGACAGATTCTTACTTATCTGTCATGAAGGTTAGAAAATATTTTTATTTGGTTCCTTAATGAAGGCAATAAGAATGAATTTCCGTATCTGGTCCATTGGTGGTGCTAAAAGACTATTTACAGTTCCATCATAATTTAGACTGGAAACTTTAGAATAATGTCTTAATTTCATTGATGAGAAATTTATTCTTTTGCTTCATGGCAGGCCCTTCTGCATGCTTGCATTGCTTGTTCATTGAAACCTGCAATTGAATGGATTGCAGCTTCAGATCTTGAAGATGATAGTGCAATATCGGTACAGATGTCAATTTGTTGTATATTGTTGTATCTCCCATATGTTGATGTGAGAACCATCGTCTCTTTAGAGTCAACTCATTTATTTTTATGTGCAGGCTCCAGAAGCTCATGAGAGAGCTTGGAGAACTCTTAGGGTAATGACCACATACAGCTTTTTCAATCTTGCTTTTCTGCTTTCGCCCCAGTATTTTGCTTCTCTTCTTGGAAATAGTATTTTATAAGCTGTGGATTTGTAATCTGCATGTTACCAGCATCTGAGTCTCTCGTAGCTTTGATACTTGTTCACATAAAATAATTGTTGGGTTAAGTTTTCTTTGTTCTTGCTTTACAAGCAGTGAAGGTGGCAGGTTATTGCATGGCATTCTGTTATGCATGTGTTTTGTTGGTAGCATAAAATAAGAGACTAAGAGTGTTTTTGGATAAACTTATTTAAAATATTTTATAAATTTCTATATTTTAAAGATATTTTTGGAGATTATAAGATGCTAGATTTTATTTTAAAAATAATCTTTTTATAGTATTTAGATAAAATAAGATTTTGGAGCTTATAAGATGCTAATATGTTGGCAATGACAATGATATAATTAATATGGTTAGAATTAAGGAGTTTGTAAAGATTTTGAAGATACGTTAGGAACTCCGTACTTTTTAATAAATAATTTATAAGATCCAAACATTTTATTTTTTGGAGCTTATAAGTTCTTTTGTAAAAAATTTACCTAACACTTCACAACATCTTATAAGCCCTCTCAAATGCCCTCTTAATCTCCATGAACGCTGTATGTGGAAAGTTATTAATTGGCTTTCATGCCTCCATCCCTTTTGTCTTAGTGTCACCTTAAAGTATTTAGTTTCAAAAATTGATTGTGCATAAAATGGCCGTCAACATTATTGCAGATAAAAGAAATTGTTGAAATTTCTGTGTATACATGTTGCTCCTCAATGCTAAGACCTCATTCATTTATTCCCTTCTAAAGTTGATCTTGTGGCAGAAGTTGTAATTTGTATTGAAATGTCTCTTAAGGACCTTATGCTTTTGAACTTGTTGAAGTTCTTCTGATACCAAAACAATCTATACTTCCAGAATGCTGCATGCGTCTTGGTTCCTGGTGGGTTTGGAGATCGGGGTGTGAAAGGAATGATATTGGCTGCAAAATATGCCAGAGAGAACAGAGTTCCGTATCTTGGGATTTGTTTGGGTATGCAGATATCCGTGATTGAGATTGCGAGAAATGTAAGAAATTTCCTTAAACCATAAAATTATCCCTTTTTCTGTGGCCATGTTGTGGATTATATGCCCTTGTGTGCTATAAAGGTTTTGGGCTTGGAAAGGGCAAACAGCACTGAGTTTGATGATCAGACCCCCAACCCTGTTGTGATTTTTATGCCCGAGGTAGTTTGTCATTCATTAAATATGTATTCTTTTTAGAAATAATTCCCCCACTTGATCAGTGAAATGTTCTTCCGCGCATGTCTTCAGGGTTCAAAAACACATATGGGAAGTACAATGAGATTGGGTAGTCGAAGAACATTATTTCAGAATCCAGATTGCTTAACAGCAAAGCTGTAAGAGCTTAGCCATACCACTCTCTTTCAAACTTTGAAATCTTTTAAAAGCTCTACCATCTGGGTGTCTCCTTAAACTAAAGCTAATTAGCAGATTTTGATCACAGTAATCTTTTCATGCATGAAATATTCTAATGAGCTTTTGCCCCAATAGGTACCACAACTCAGAGTACGTCGATGAACGGCATAGGCACAGATATGAGGTTTATTGATTAGAAATTTAATGGATTACTTATCTACATATTTCATGCGCGCAAGGGCATCATATTTCATATCAATTGCTATAGGTGAACCCTGACATGGTCAGCATTTTGGAAAAATCTGGATTGGAGTTTGTTGGGAAAGATGAAAGTGGAAAGCGGATGGAGGTTGGCTTCTTGCAGCCCTCTTGTCTTTCAATTACTCTCTTGAGTTGTAGTTGTCCTTTGATAGTTTCTTTATAAGCATATTAGATTTGGTGATGCTCCTTTTTGTTTGTGTGCTAAAATTTCAAGAATTTAATTTCCAAGTTTTCTTTTGCATCTCTTTCCTCTTATTTCTGCAGATTTTGGAGCTCACAGACCATACTTTTTATGTGGGGGTTCAGTTTCATCCAGAATTCAAGTCCCGCCCTGGGAGACCCTCTCCTCTATTCCTAGGTAATATCAATTATGCAACAGGCACAAGGCTTGAGAAGCTTCTTATGTGCATGTGGGGGCATCACTCTTGGGGTTATAAAAATACTTGTGCATGAATTCTTGAATGTTCTGCTTTTAGAAACTCACAAAGTAACTTGTAAATGTCCTAATATGAAATTAATGTGCTCTGCTGTTGAGGAGTTTATGTTCAAAAACTTCTCTCGCATAGCTTAAGATGCATGTATCTGTTGCTTTGGTAGTCCGAGGCAATCATGTCTATGTGTTGCTTCATATATTCATTAGCTTGCTAGTTAAGAATTACCTTCAAGTTTGGAGCATGACTGTATGGTTGTCTTACATTGTGTTTGTTCCTGAATTGTCATAGTGTGAGAACCAACAGAAGAGATATCTGCTGCATGAAGTACTTGAATGCATGTCTCATATGTTCTTCTATCATATTTCAATTTTGTAGGTTTTATTTTGGCAGCAATTGGACAGTTAGGACCATATCTTCAAAATCCTCAGAATGGAAGCATGTAGGATTACTGCAGTTGACAGATGAGGTACTTCAATAGCTTCAAGGTATTGAATTTGTGATATCCTCTGATGTTGCCAATGTTTTTAGAATTTTGGTTATCAGAATGGATTCATTTTTCACACGACATTTTTTTGAGGGGTGTGGGGGTGTGGGAGGGACTTTAAAACCCTGATCGGGCCAAAATGTTAAAGTTTGGGTTAAACTGGTTTATTTCAAAGAAGCTTCCGTTAAGTGATAGTTTCTGGTGAAACATCATCAATTGTCAATTTAAGCTTGTGCCATTGACATTGAGAGGCAATAGCATTTGTTAAAGTGTTTTAATAAAAATAGCATGGTCTCAATCAGGATTGGGTGCATATTGTGTTGTATCAGTCAAAATGTGAATCTCATGTCAAAAAAAGCGTCATTTGTCGTATTCTGTCATATAATTTTTAATAAGAAGATGAATCAGAATATTTTTTATTTTACAGATCAGCAGTGTTATATAAGTATAATTCGGGATGCAGGAAAACAGGCAACTCAATGGGATAGGATGAAAAGTTGATGCAGCGACATTCTTAATAGAAGTTCTGCATATACAACTGGCATACATATTAGATTTTGCCAAGACAACCTGTGTTCTTCATGATCCTTGGATGAAGTAAATTTTGTTTCTTTTTTCTATTCGAGCTTTTACAAGAAAACTGTATTTTTTGTCCAATTGTAAGTATGAATTACTGATAGAACCCTGGGTAGTTTTTGCATGTCTGCAGACTTGAGTACCTTGGGTGAATGGGATTGTAATCAAAGACAAAGTTTGAACATCAATATATTTCTAATGACCAAACATCTGGACTTTTGCTGCTATATCCATTTCTTCTGTAACATAGGAAGGCATTATCATAACCTTCGACTGTAATTTCACCATTGAAGGCGCTACTCACTGTTCTGGTGGAAGATAGACAAATACTGGCTTCTTGATCTTCCTCCCCCTCTTAGTGTGGTATGCCTTTCCACTTACTAACTGTTCAATTTCCTATGATGGATGAATGCCTTACTTGGAGATTGCTGCTCAAAAAGGTCAGGCTCCTTCTTAGAATTGCATTTGAGAGTTGAGGCAACAATTTTGTTGGTTCTTCTGACTTGCTAATTTGCGACCTCAATTATTTGTGATCATATCTCCTTTTATGCCATATTTCTGAGTTATTTCCTTTGGAAATTCACAAGAATTGTTCAGATTTGCTGGGAAATTGAAGTTAAATAGCCATTCAAATGGAGCTCAATGTGTACAGTGTTGTTTATACTAAAGAAGAAATTCATGCATTGAGCTAATTAAAGCATCAATTTGCATCTCAAGCTTTTTGTTTCATTTCTTCTCCTCCTCCTTCTACCCCCCCTCATTATTATTTAGAATAATCTTTCTCCTTCTCTAGTGTGGGAAAATGAAGTTAAAGCCTTTCTTCTTGTCTCCCCAGATCCCACCCTCTCCTCTTTTTAATAAAAATAATGATAATACCTTTCCCCATAATTTGTTGCTACACTTTGTAAAACTAATTTATGAATATTATTAATTCCAAGGGACCAACGGCGTTCCAGCTCTTATTCCTTACATATATATATATATATGTATTGCTTCTTCGGTATCTACCAAAAAGTGTCTCAATGCAAACAAATATGAAATAAAATGTTTATACACAACGGATTCTGACATGCAGCCGACTGCGTATCATCAAAAGCATGAAACATATGCGGCATAGGAGTACAATTAACTGGAGTTTCTTTTGAACATGTCATTTGTACTGTAGATACGATATCTGTCTTTGCAGCTTCATTTGCTCGTAAAAATTAGCTATAAACTGCTCCGCCTTCAAATCGATTCCCTCATCGCAATCCCCATTCATTGCGTCCTCCTCCTCCTCCTCGGCATCCCTCAGGAAACTCGTCCTCTGCGCGTCATATGTACCGAAACACATTTCATCCTCACTGATCATAATATCTTCGTCGTTCTCGAAATCGTAGTCGAAATCTACTTGCGGCTTGATGCATGGAATGTGCGGCAATTTGAAGCGCAACGACGAAGGGCGATGCATTTTCACGTGTATAATGGGGGTATCGTCGAACGAGAACTCGCGGTCGCCATAAGCAAGGGCGCCGCGCTGCTTGTTCGAGTGGAGGAGCTTTCTGATTACCTTGCCGCACACGCTTAAACTGACGAAGTGTCTGTTTCTGAACAGGCCTCCTCTCCTAACCCACAGCAGAGCGAGGCGGAGGATGTTCCAAGCTCTACGAGCAATGAGTGAGCTCTTTCTCGACATTTTTGTTGGCTTTTCTAGCACGTACATTTTTTTTTTTTCTGAAGAATATACTTCAGATCGGTGGACAATGGGGAAGCTGATGGAAAGTTGTTTGCCTTTCTGAAGGATTTTGTTGGAATTGAAGTTGGCAAAGGCAGTATTATATATATAGGTGGCATCTGTTTATTGCTGGCAACGTTACGCGGTATGGTGGAAGAGAAGATTGTTTTCGGCTGATGCATGTGTTTGTTAAAGTGCTGTAAATTGTTTATGTCAGTTCGCGCGGTGGAAATTTCAGACAAAGCCTGCACGCGGTTCGAAGGCGTTTGTTTTTACTGAACTACCCCTGGCTCAGAACCAAAGAACAATCATGGAAGCAATGGTAAGTAAGTACACGGCAAAATATTTTGATGCTCTGTTTTGGTTGGGGAACGTATTGTTTTGTTTTCTCAAAATAATCTTCATTTTTTCTTCAAAATACAAATTTTTAATATATATATATATTATATTATATATATTTTTTTATTATTTTAATATTAAAAATATCATTCAATTTCATTTTCACTAAAAATCAGACAACAAAGAATTAATTTGTTACAGTAAAAAATATTTCCCGAAAACATAAAAAAGCATATGAATTTTTTTTTTTACATTTTTCAATAATTTATTTTTTCAAAATACATAATAAAATCACACAAAAATCATAATTAAACATTCCCTTGGTGTTTTATTTTTTATTTTATTTTATGAATATACATTAAATATACATAATGCACATTCACGTATTAAATTAATGAAATATTTTCTTATAGTGTTTACTTGAAATTTAATTATAAATTAAAACATAGAATTTGGATGCCACAAAAAGAACACGAGGAAATAAATACTTTGAATCCTTTATTTCATTCTCTATTTCATTTCCTATTTCAACTTACTATATTTCTACCAAGTGTACTTGATTATCGATCAATTATTTTTATAAAAAAATATTTAATACGCATGTCATATATTAATACAATAAAACAAAAAATGAATAAATCAAAAAACAAAGAGTGATATTTTGCTGATATTGGAAACAAAGTATAGAATGCAAATCTTTTGAAGTAAGTTCTCGGACTTACTTCACTTTTACAGTAGAAAAAAGAAAAAAGATCTTTTAAATTATTTGCGCATAAAGGTATCTTCGACTAACTCACCACAATTCACCTTTGCTTGACTTGGGTTTCAACTCTACTATTTGGTTCGAAATATATGGGTTCCATGACATTTGTAGCCAGGTTTACTCCTTTGTAGGTAAATTGTCACTGGTAAGAAGATGGCAAGGGCATTTTCGGGAATACGGAGATCGAGCAATGATTGGGAAAAGGGCCCAGGTAAACACATAATTTCTTGAGGTTTGGTTATGTGGTTGCTTTCACATTTCTCCCCATTATTATGCGGTTTATATGCGGAAAATCTCTGAAATAAAGCTCGAAGACTTGGAAGAAGTAAACTCTTGGTAACTAATTGACGTATTCCTTTGTTCTTAAGTAACGAGTTTTTTAAGTCGACTAGCTTATTGATATAAGTTTTTCACATAATATAGAATGTCAGAAGTTTGAGTTTGAACGAACTCCTAATGTGAATATATGTATATAAATAAAAAAAATTTATAAATTTTATCAAGATAATAACAAATTCTAACAAGATAGTGCTTGGTTAAATTTTAAAATTCCTCTATATATTTTATAAGATGTGTTAAATTATTTGATAAATTTTTTTAAAAATGAGCTTATACGTTTTTAAAATAAAATATTATAATTTTATAAATTTTTGTAAAGGAGGTAAGAGTTTGCAGCTTATTTTTAAGATATGAATGAATTTCTTTGATTTTAATTACTTTAGTCATAAAATTGTCTATCACAACGTTTTATAAACTCTAAATCTTATTTTATTCAAATATTTTAAGAATTTATGTGTAAAATAAATCATAACATATAAGTTTTTTTTTAATAAAATATGGGATCTTATAAAAGATGCCAAAATAAATTCAACTAAACTAAATCAATGTACTATTTTTTTTTTATTTTTTCCAATCATTGTATAAAATTATGTGTCAGATTTAAAATGTGAAAGCGAGAGGTTCTTTCTTTCTTTCTAATCATTATTTTTGTCGTGATTAATACCTCTGGTCGCAGAAAACCGAATCCTAAGACTTGCTTGAACTTTTAAATAATCACCTGAAATTATTTTATAAGATCAGAATTTCTTGCAAATAATACTGCTGGCAACAACTAAGTAGTTGTGTTTGGATGTATAATTAATCTTAATTTTCAATCTAAACAACTGAATTTTAATCAATCTTTAGAGGAAGACCGGACGAAAGGGACAGGCCGGGGTCAAAGGAAATTTAGCAGAAAGTGTGGTGCACCAATCAAACAAGAAGTTTATTTAAAATAATGACAAGAGGAAATAAATAAGTCCACTTGGAAGAAATCTTCCAAGACAAGATTATGGTGGTTTGAGAATAGAGAAATATTATTTTGGGAAAATTGCTGTACTTGAAAAATAATATTTAAATTTAGGGTAATTTGAGTAGTTTGGAAAAGAGTACTTGAGATCCGTTTACTTTTAAGGATGAGGCAAGATGAAAGCCTTTATCTTGTCTTATCTCATGTTTACTTCAAAAGATGAAAGCCCTATAAAAATATATTGGCCCACTACTGTGTGGATGATTTGAGTGATGTGCCATCCCCCCTCAAAGGTGGGATGATTTTATGACATTTTTGGCACCGCAACTTCAAATAATTTCTAGTTGCGGTACCAATTAAAAAATTTAAAGATAATTAGGAATATTAAATATTAAAAATATATTTATATTAAAATAATACAATAAGGACATAGCACATTTTGTAGCATTCACATCGTCAAAATTGATGATTAAAATTGTTCGAGCCTTCTAATGAAAGTCAAGTTAGGCCAACTCGACCCGAATAAGAAATACATTGACCATCGACCCAAAATAAAGTGTTTAAGAAGTTCTACCTATAAGTGAAAGGGCAAAATCCCCAGGGCTATGTTTTGGTTGTATTTTGGAAAATAATTTTGTTTTCTCAAAATATAATTAAACAAACAATTTTTTTAAAAAAAAATATCAAATTAATTTTTCAAAACACCCTTTTATACCTTTCATTATCCCCAATTTTTTTTCATTTTTCAATATATACATACATATATTATATATAATACATATTTTATTATTATTTTAACAATTAAAAAAACCATTCAATTTCATTTTTACCCCAAAAATTCAATAAAAAAAGTATTAATTTGACTCTTACGGTAAAATTTGAACCCTAAACCCTAAACATAAACAAACATATCAAAATTTTTGAAAATAAATTTATTACTATTTTCAAAACATAAATAAGCATACATCATATTTCTTTTGAACCCTAAACCTTAAACATAAACAAACATACCAAAATTTTTCAAAATAAATTTATTACTATTTTCAAAACATAAATAAATATATATCATATTTCTTAAATATAAATTTCATATTTTCAAACTTCACTCTCAAAACTTATTATTTCAAAATACATTATTCAAAACACTTAATTCATATCTAAATATTTCCTACGTAATTTTCTGGAAATTGGCCCAATAGAATTGAATGGGTGCAGTGTGTTGGGAGCCCATGTTGCCACCGGGATTACAATCAAAACAGTGGAAATGAACTGGCAAACTGTGCCAGCGTACCAACCAACAGGCAATTCCCATTCCTCATTGGTCCTACTCTGCAACAATTCCTCGCCCACAAAATTGAAAATTTTCAATGTGTTTCCAGTTAGACCTGGCAAAACCTTACCCTAACCCATGAATATTAAAAAAAATATGGGTAACGGTCTCATTCTCCTTACCCAATAAAATATAGATAATTTTACATATGAATAAAATTACCCATCATTTTTTTGCCCAACTTGAAAGTGTCCATGGTAACCCTTAAATAATTGTTTATATTTTATTTTAATTTTTCACTAATTTTTACAATTATTTTGGAAGGTGTAACACTTTTTTTTGTTAATGATATCAATAATATTTAAGTAGTATTTAAATTTTTAGTTAAAAAAACCTCCGACATATAATAAAATTTAAATTTAAATTTTGAAACGCAGTATTATTTAAACTTAATATGTGTTTAAATATTTAATTTGTATTTTTCAAACTATAACATTTGATATGCTTTAAAATATTTGTTCAAGATAATAATTGAAATGTATAGCCTCTTTTATTAATTTTGTAGGTAACATTTAAATAATATTATGTAAATTGAAAAAAAAATTTAAATATAAAAAAAATTATTACGAATACTCTTGGATTACCCACTATTTTACCCACTATTTATAGTCATGAATAATGAATCCACTATCTCATACTCAATAAAAAATAAATAATTTTATTTATAGATAAATTTATTCAATTCAATTTTACCTATAATTGCGAGTACCTATTTGTCAAGTCTACTTCCAGTGTTCAGACATAAGATGCCAATTATTTCACTTTTCCGGGTCCCATTCGACAGAAAAACCTATAGCTACTACAAAGTACAAAGCTGTCTGATAATTGCGAAAATTGTCTGCCCATCTGCCCATCTGCCCACTCACAGTAGTTACTGAAAAATTAATATAAGCAGTAAAATTAAAATTCTAAGTTCTGGAGATTTTTAAATTCAAAGTTTATGATGTGTGTATGTGAGAGTACTTCATTTATATAATACTTTTAATTTTTTATCGACACGTGATGCGATAATATATTTGAAGAATATCTCAATATGTTAGTATTGAAAATAAGTTTTAAAATTTTATCAATTTATTTTATTTCCAACAAATCATTTTATTATGTGTCTTAATGTGACAATTAAGGTGCCTATTTATTTTATTCATTTCATATTTATGGCCTTAATCTCATTTTATTTAATATAGTTGACCATTTTTTATTTTTTTTGTCATTATTGGGCTCAATTATAATTGAATTTATGGTGATTTTATGATAATTTTAGCTGCCCATTAATTCTTTCTATATAGTCAAACTTTTTACTTATATATAAGGGCCATAATCTTTTTTTGGCATATAGAGTTGATGAGTTTTAGAGTTTTCCATATTATCTTCACATAAAAACTTTTGTGTCTTGGCAACGTGACTATGGATTGGTTTCTAGTCTCTTCGTGATTGTGTACATGAGATGAGACACCGCTGTGAGCTAACGGGTTTTATCTTGGAGTCATAATCAGCCGTTAGAACCCGCACGAATGGAGACAATCATTGCTTTAAGACAACAATAAATGTCGTGACTCTCCATTAATCCAACTCATTTTCTTCCATATTTCATGCGGTTTTATTTATTATTTTTATGCATTTTATTCCATATATTTATATTTATGATGATATTAAAATTTTATTTCTATATTTTACACAAATCACATATTATCCACAATATTTAGTTAATTTTGTCGTCTTATTTTTATTTTAAAAATATGGATTATAATTGAATTTTTTAGAGCATCTTGTCACATTACAGTTCATTATTATTGAACGTGAAACATGTAAAGATATTTATAATTTTTTATTATTGAAAAAAATTCTAAAAATATAAATAAATTGAATCACCTCACAAATTTAATATACTGGCTTGAAAAATATTCGAACTTATATAGAATCCGACTCGTTTGTATCCCTACTTTGTCCCCTTTGTCCCACCCACTAAAGTACGGACAAGCGTTTATGCTGTGGAAATTGGAGTGTCGGATGATAAAAGAAGGTGGGAAAAGAAGACCAGCAAGTTGGACAACTTGCCCTCAGATTGAGTCTGGTGAGGTAAGCAACCTGGTGTTGATCAAACGTAACTAGGAAGAACATGCAATGTCTGTCGTACTTTATTGAGGACAGCTATCAAAGCCTAATTTAGTCAATAGCCACCATCCCATTTCTGTTAAAAAAAAAAAAAAAGTGGTTAAAATAATTGTAGCAATGCAATGGTTCTTTTCCTTTTCACATACTGTTTGTTTTAGAATTAAGAATATAATCGTGTCAAGATATCAATAATGGCTTCCCGATTAATGAAAATAATAAAGAAATCATCTATGAAGAAGAAACAAATATGAATTATATCGATCATTTATTTCAATATATATTTTATTTTTTATTTTATTGTATGAATGTATTATGTATGTATTAAATATTTTTTTATAAAAATAATTAATTAAAATTTAGATACACTTGACATGTAAATATTATATTAAAATAGAAAATAAAATATGGAATGAAATAGAAGATTTAAAGAGGAATTCGACAAATGAAATATATGCTCTGTAGTGGTAGCTTATGGTTTATAAAATTTTGTTCTCATATAAGAATAAGCCAAATTGGACTAATTTGTTGTGGTTGTCCTTTTATTCTTGGACCAATATTTCTAAGATTAAGGCCCATGTCAATGGCAAGGTATAATTATTAGGCCAACCTAATACATTAGATTTAATTTTAAGGTTTTTTATTAGTATCACACATATATGATTACCAATTTAGTAAATAAATACTATTAAAATTTGGGTTTGGATCTTTAAAAAAATGGAATTATTTAATTCATATTCATTCTAGTTACTTTACAGTATGGATATTTATAAGTATTTTATTCAATTAAAAAACCCAAGGAATGTTTAGCTATGTTTTTTGTTTGATTTTATTATATGTTTTGAGAGAATGAGTTATTGAAAAATATGAAAGTTGGTTTTGGTATATTTGTTTATGAGTTGGGGGCGATATTTTTTTTTGTTGGTTTTTAGAGTAAAAATGGAATTGAGTAATTTTTTTAATGTTATAATAATAATAAAATATATATAATATATATGTATATATTAAAAAATATGTGTTTTGGAGAAAAAATAAAAATATATTTGATTAGATTTTCCCAAAAATCAAAGTAATGTTGTTTCTGAAAAATATAACCAAACAAAGCCCTAGACTTTGGATAGGTTTAACAATATCTGCCATATTGAACGCCATGGTTCAGTATTGGTTGCTAGGCCCAATTATTAGAGGCCGAGAATCTAATCTGAAAATAAAGTATTTCATAAGCGTTTACAAAAGTTCGTAGTCTTTTTCATATTTGGGCCAAAACAGCAGCTTATGTTTTGGGCCTACTCGAAAAATTTCCAGTGTGTATATGCTCAGCAAACTACAAAGAAACAATATCTCACCCTATTGGCTAGTTTGGTTGGATTTTTACGTTATCTTATAATTATTTATTATTATAATAATTTGTGTAATTTTTAATTATTGTGATATAATTCAATTGTCATGATAAATAAATTCATGAGAGATAGTAGGTTAATTTATCATGAAAGTTGCACATATAAACATTGGCTTTTGATATTTATGTAGGTTTAAGTGTTTATTGTTATTCCAACCAAACGAATGATAAAGTGGGATAACACTATATCCCACCTTATCATCCCAACCAATATTTTCAAAATTGAACCGGACAATAAATTGTTGATGTTACTAGTTACTGGTTCAATCGGTATGATGATATAATAACGTAACAATTATATTTAATTTTATAAATATATATAATATTTTAGTATTACTAAAAAACTAAAACTTTCAATTGATATAAAAAGAATATTATTTTAAAAAAAATTCAACTTACTTATTTTTAAGTATGTTTTTTAGAAATAATAATATTTAAAAATTAGTCAACTATAAATAAATAAAAAATAATATTTTACATTGATATAGGATAGCCCAATAGGTTTAGCTTAACAAGTTATCGACCTCAGAGAATGCCCCCAAACCCATTTAACATGCATAGTCCAACGTCGCCTCTGGACCTAACTGGGCCCATCCACTTGACCAAAATTGCCTAGTCGAACGAATTGTTCTCGACCATACCCAACATGTGGCTTCAAATCACTTGATCCAATCAACCATCTCTTTGGTTGACTACCATATTTGTTCGATCTTTATCAACTAGAGTATTCACTCCCAACTCATATCTTAACCACATTTAATATTCTGACAAGTAGCATGCATCCGTATTAATAGTGCGTATCACCTGCCACCAACTTTGGCAGAAAGGTGTACCACTAGAGTATTGTTCATCTTGGAAACCAGAAAATGATACCACCTGGAATAATACCGAAATTGAAATAACCAATAACTCCCAAACAAGAACAATAGCCCTCCACACCTATATGGGCATTTTAGACATATTACACACCAGGAGAAGGCTATAAATACCTCACTTTTAGCCACACTCTAGTTAATACCATATACACTATATGCTTCTACTTTTCTGTTTCAATTATCTTATCTCGACCAGAACTAACTTAAGCATCGGAGCCGAGGCACTTAGGCTGGTTTAATGTTTGTTGTTCGTTACAAATCTCAGATCTCATATCTCGAAGAATATTGCTATTGGATTGTTCGACCTTTCTAGTCGGATCAGTCCAAACACCACCTAATTCACTATAAATGGCTTTCAACCTCATCACATATTAATTTAAATAATCATTCGTTTCATATTTCAACTCAAGTAAAAATAAATGCTTCTATGCTAAATATTCAATATAATTTTAGATAGATTAAACAAAATAAAATAATAAATTAAATATAAACATTCACATATAACTATCACTTCATTAAATTTCAAGAAAATAAATTCATGTTTTAAAAAATTACATATCCAAAATTTTTAATCATCATTTTCAACTCATAATTTTTCCTTTCCTTTTTAAAAAAAATTAAAATTAAAACAAAACTGAACCGTTTTAACCGATCCGATTTGACTGATTTTTGACCGACTTTGATTGGCTTTTGACCACTCCCGATTTTTATGGTTCAATCGAATTGAATTGGTCTCTGATTGTCGGTCCAATCTGATTTTCAAAACCTTGATCCCAACCAAACTAGCCCTATATGCATACATAACTACATGCATATAAAAAATATTTAATATATACTATATAGATGCACACACATGAAGAACTATAGAAAATTAAGGACTTCCAGTCCCACAAGTTTAATTGGTGCCCAGACACAATCGGGCTCATAATGGAATATAAACCATCCTCAGTGAATACCCACGAAAAATACTATTGTCCATTCATTTTTCCGCCCTTACCAAAAGCAACCTCCGAGGATAAAAATATTACGATGATGACATTCACCATTTTAGCCCTCATAACCATATAATTTTTGGAGGTAGTAACTTGAAATTACATGGGCTATATGGTCATTAGATTTCAAAACTAATTCGGGAATATTCTAACTTTTATAGCCATGTATAATGAAGGGTCTGAAGTAATTGAAGGTTAACTGCGCTGATATTCCGCGTGTATATATATATATATATATATGATAAAGACCTCAAAGGGAAGCTTCAAAGCCACGTCCGGTAAGCCTCTGCTGCGGCTTCTCTGCCCTGCTATTTGCAGGGAGAGGCTTTGGGCAAACACAACGCAGAAATACACGTATATTTAAAAAAAAAGCCGATTAATATATATATTTATATAAATACAGAATAGATATGACGGAATTTGTGACGACAAATGACGTAATCATCGGAAAAAATGTGAAGGAAACAGCTGCGGATCCCACGGCCGACGAGGCTCGGTCCGCCGGCGGTGCTGTGGAGCCGCAGATCAACGTGGAGAAAAAGAAGAAGAAGCGCCGGCCGTTTGGCATCATCAGAGCGGCGCTGTCCATGCTGCGCAAACGGTCAGGAGAGAAAGAGGTGAAAAAAACAATTACCAAACAGAAGAGTGTGGCTTCAAATGCCAATTGGACGAAGCTAGTGGGAGCAATGCGCCCAATGTGCCTGCAGGAAACACCACAGTCACCGAAGGCTCCGCTGTCGGCAGCCGAGAGCATCGAAGGAAGCATCCCGTCGGCGTCCGCGTCGGCATCTCCATTTCCTTCCCCCGCCTCCTGCAGTACCTTGAGCCATTACACATCGGCGTCGAGCCTTCGAGATTTATATAATAGCAGTGATGAAGAAGAAGAAGAAGATGAAGAAGAAGAAAGAGATCCGGATGAGGTGTTCGACGCCATTAGTGGAGATGAGATGATTGACGCCAAGGCTGAAGAATTCATCGCTCAGTTTTACAAACAAATTCAGCTTCAAAATAATGCCGCCGCTCGCGGCTACCGTGACCCAGGAATTTAAGCATCGGAACTATACGCGCATACGTACATATACGCATGAAGATGAACTGTTCAAGGTAATCGAAGCTAGGACGAGGAGGATAATCATTTTCCATGGATAAAAATAGTTTTAAAATCATTTAACAAATACACATATGCATTTTTCTTCTATATAATTGCACTTGTCAAGCAGCATCTGATTTAGGTTTAGAATTAATCTGTTGTTTTTCATTTTCTCCTTTTGTTTGTAATTCTTTTATAGATGAATTTAAACTGTGACTTGGAGCTTTTCTTCTTGGCTTAGAGACATATTTATGTTCTTTTAGATATCATCCTCAACACAACGCATGCAATTGGCAATTTACAATTATTTAATTACGCACCAAAAACACCATATTTTGTCGCATGAATGTGAGAATGCATGCTGAAAAAGATCATTCCAGACATATTCATAAATCTTGACAGACTGGTCTTCATGATATCATTACAGGGCTTAGACTTTTGTAAAACAACAGTAGAATTCACTTTGCCACCCATAAAAGAAGGGCAGGATTTAGTCCAAAAGTTCAGGCTAAAGGTTAAGTTTTAACGCAAGATATTTGTAGGTTCTCTGATTCAGCCCAGTCCAGACAACTTTAGATGGGCTTTTGGTTTCAATTCTGTAAGCCTTCAGAGCCCGTTTGGTTTTATTTCTATTTTCATTTTTCATTTTTCATTTTCATCATTTTTAAAATTTAAAACATTCATTAGTGAAAATGAGTTTGGGCTTGTTTAGTAGCATTCTCCCAATCTATTTTTCAACTCTCAATTTATAAAGAAACAAACAAATAAATAATCACATTCTCCAACTCCACTCTCAAAATACACAGGTATTGTTTGGTTATGTTTTTATTTGATTTTATTATGTGTTTATTATATGTTTTGGGAAAATGAATTATTGAAAAATATAAAAAAAATTTTTGGTATGTTTGTTTATATTTTGGAGGAGATATTTTTACTGTAGAAGTCAAATTAATGTTTTTTTGTTGAATTTTTTGGATGAAAATGGAATGAAGTTATTTTTTTAATATAAAAATATATAATATGTATATATTGGAGAATATGAATTTTGGAAGAAAAATGAAGATATGCTTGGTTATGTTTCCCCAAAATAATGTTGTTCCGGGGAAACATAACCAAACAAAGCCACAATTTTTTTCCAAAAAATTCCTACTATTCCAAACTTCACACCATTTCCAAAGCACCATATATTCTTTTATCATTACAAATATATAGACATATTACCTACTCACATAATCTATACATACACATATATAAATAATTTTGAAATACTCATTTCAACCCTACAAACCTAACAAAAAAGTCATTGATTTAGCATCATGTCCCTCCAAAACACAAATAAACAAATCATTTTCTCCCAATTTATTCTCCCAAAATACAAATAAACAACTATCATATTCTCCAACTTCACCACCCAAAATCCATTCTCTCAAAATATTTAATAGATTGTAGGTAAAGAGAGATAAAAATAATAAAATAGAAAAAGAAAACATATAAGCCATTATGGAAAGATATACAATTTATTGAAAAATATGTTTTGAAAATAAAATAAAAATAATATTGAATAAAAATATGTAAAAAGTGATGTATTTAATTTTTAAAATAATTAAAAATACAAAAATAGAGTGTGGAAATATTATCCCACGGGCTCTTGACGACTAGCATATCGGGTTAAGTTCTTTACTGGGCCATTTTTTAGAACTTAATTATGGACAAAATTGACTCTGGTAAACACTTCAAAATTAACTAGACGGATAGATATAAATAGTATAAGTCCCATTTTTTAATAAGGCGGGTGACAGAAGAATTTTTCTACTATGGGTTTTAATGAGAATAGTGGAAATATGAGTAGATAACATTCCCAAATAAATAGCCTCATATAATTTTTTGGCAAATCATGCAATGGTTAATATCTCAATCTACAAATTAATTGTCCCAATAGACAAAATATATTTGACATTGTATTTCAAATTTCTGATGGATCATAGATATATAAGAAATAAGCAGCTCCCTTTGTCTCAGTCGGGAAATGATGATCAGACAAAGTATAAAGAATTCAAAAAGCAAACGAATCATAGCATGAATTGTCATCTAGGAGCTATTTATAAAAAAATAAAATAAAATAAAATAAATTCGTGAGCCGAACTACAACTCTACTTCCAAATATATTTTTTTTTTCAGGCAAAAAAAAAGGCTCATGAAAGGTCACATATAAGCATGCAAAAAATGCAGCAGGAAAAAAAACGGAAAAGAAAAGAGAAATTCTATTAGGCAGCTAGCAGCCATGGATAATTTCAGAGCACTTATTCTTGATCCAACGAAGCCCATTTCTGATAGAAGCCTTGACCCTACCTTCAACAGTATAAACCTTGTACCTGGCTATACGCTTCCGCCTCTTCATCTCCGGATCACTGAATCCCCATGGCTTCGCCGCCGCCTCACTCGGCCGAGTCGTTGGTGGATAAACCGGCGGCGAATCGGGGGTTCGCGGATAGCTCCTCGTGTACATCTGGTTGCCATTGTAGTAATAGTATCCTTTTCCACTCACTATTTCCAGCCTCCTTTCCCCGCCACCAGACCGAAAACTCGGCCTGCCGCTGTCTTCCATGTTTTTACAACAATGCCACAGAGAGAGAGAGAGAGAGAGTTGCAGAAATACGTGCTATTCCTCTTCACAAATCCAGGAGAGAGGCTTAGGGTTATGCGTCCGACCCACAAATAAATATTCCTTAAGCTTTGCTTTTAGGTCCTTTTTTTGTTTATTTACTATGTCAACAACAAAAATTATATGAAAATTATCAAAAAGACAATATTATAAAATGGTGAAAAAGTTAGACAATTTGAGTTCATAATCATATCGTACACCATCGCAATTTCAATCAATTTGGGAATTTTTTCATAAATGCGACATAAATAAATAAATTTCTTTGATGAGCATTTAATAGTATTAATATAGAGCATATCAGAACCGGCAATACGGACAGGATCATAAAAAATATATTATATCAATACTAAATTTATCATTTTCCTTTTTCTGAATTATTCAACTATTAACTTTCATTTCTTATAATATTTTTAATATTATTATTTCTAGGGTTATAAACAAGTCAAGCTGAACCCGAATCTAGCAAGCTCAAGTTCAACTCATTAAATAAACGAAGGTCAAGCAACCCTTATTGAACTCGACTTAATAAAACATATCATAAGGAAGTAAAAAAACTAAATTCCTATAAGTTCGGATGAATTCAATCTCATATAGATTTGAATTAGTTCAACCTCCTTTAGGTTCAAAATAAAATCTATAATTATAAAAATATTTCAAAGAATTTATTATTTTTCTAAAAATAACAAACAAAATATTATTATTCTATATTTATGGACCTTATTATATATAATCATATATACAAAATATATATAAAAAAACTTATTTAGGCTGATAAATTTTTCGAATCAAATATTATTTGACTTAACTCATTTAACTGACAAATTTGAATTGTTCACAAATCATCTTATTTCATCTCATCTCATTTATACCCCTAATTATTTCAAATTAAAATCATAATATAACACCAACGGAAATCAGTGCAACCCACACTTCTATACAACGTCCGAATTTTTCTGGGTATATCAAAAATAAGATAAAAGCACCTGATCAGAGGGGTCAGAACGCATAGCTGTAACTCTGGCTTTTCTTCTTATTTTTAATAAATTCGGTCTGTTTAGATTCTGCATTGGTGGTTTCTGCACTCGATGGCACTTGTTTTCACTTTTTATAGGCCTCACTTTAGTCTAATGTTTGTATTTAATGTTTTTGTCACTAAAGTTTCTGATTTCATGATGGCATGCCAACCTCGATTCGATCGACCTGCCTCACTTTCTGCCACAACTCATAACTCGTTTCACGAAGGAAACATCTCTTTGCCTTTTCTTTTTTTCCCTACTCTTTAAACCCTTTCGCTGTCTCAGACCTTTGTTAGTTGGATTCAACTTTTCATTTTCATTTTTCTATGTAAAATGAATTTACTCATAGCAACCCAAAAAGTAGAGGGTTTCCAAGTGAGAAAATAATGCACAAAAAAACAGCCTTAAAATTTTATGTATATGCGTTTCATGTGGAGGAAACCAGCGACAGCACCCCAAAATAAGATCTCGAGCAAAACAAAGGCCAACGTACCCCATTTCTGTGAATGGAAGAGTGATTGCAATAGCCTTTCAGAGAAGTCAACCTACAGCCAATGTGATTTCTATTGTTAGCTGAGCAACTGCACAAGAATTCAGATCAGGTAGAAAGGAAATCCCGTAGTTAATCCTCTCCTAAATGATCATAGGTAGCTTCATCCAGATCCATATTTTAAGTTTAACAAGCAAAAAGAACAAATATTACATTATATTCACATTTTAACTTCAGGCTATAGCTCCATAGATCAGCACAATTATTTGCGACAAATTTCTTAGGAACCAGTGTTCTAATAATATAGGCACGAGAAAAGGCCTGAGACAGTTAAGTGTTGGAGATTTTAAAGATAATTACCAAGTTGTTTTCCGGCAAGCGCCAGTAGAGACCTTGGAGAGCAGCTGGAAATATGTCACAAGCAGCCAGAGCATAGACAATCAGTGCATTCATACCCATCCACTGAAATAATGCAGTTGGCTTTCTAATGCATTTGATATCGACCTGCATCATAGAGTTGACTCAAATGTGAATAATGAGTTAAAGGGAGTCGCAGAAAATGGATAAATGGATTGCTACTCGGAGAATAAACTCACAATGAAATAAATAGCGGTCAAAAGGACACCAGATGCTCCTGCTGTGATGAACATATAACTTAGTGTGTACAGTGGTTTAGAGTAAGGAACACCTGAAAGAATCGAGAAAATATTGCAACCATTTTGTGAGAAATGCAAACCATATTAGTTCAAGCAAAAAAGCAAAGAGATTCTCTGAAAATACAAAGTACCTAGAACATTTAAGAGATAACCCGAGATCAGAAGTGGGAGGGATGATATGAACCAGAAAATTACCCTCTGCATCTGATCCTGCCGGGGAAAAGTGGAGAGTGTAAGATGGTGAACAATCAGAATATACAAGGAATTAGTTAACAGGCCAGTAGCCATTTTGGCAAGCAACAAGAAAAATGCATATTACCTTACAATGCACAAGAATGTGCCCATAATGCAACCCGACAAAACATGTGATGGCAGCCATCAAAGAGCTATAAATTCATTCAATAGCAATGAAAATGAGTAAGCTAACAAAAACAATGTGCTAACTATCAATAACCAGAAATTTAATCCATGGAGCAACAGCACAATTCTGAAGAGCGCACAAAGAAGGCTATAGTGTTTATAATCCAGGCAGTTATGATTCAGGATGAATGGTAGTTTTTTTTTTTCCAGAAAGATTATATTTAGAAAAGGAACAAAAAATGATTTATCGTGACCTTAAAATGCCCTCTGGATCAAATGGAGCGAGGCACCATGCAGGTGAATTTGGTGGCAAAGGACCATAATCTGGAGAGTTGACACTGCATTCCTGTAAAGGAGCAGAGGCACAGACAATAAATAAATATAGGATCGAAAGAGGTGCGGGATCGAAGGAATTAATGAGCCCAAGAAAGGAAACACAAATGTAAAAACGAAGAATGAAAGTAACACAAATGTAAAAACGAAGAATGAAAGTAAAAACCTTTGTTCTTCTATATACTGGACGTTGGTACAGATGCCTTTCACCAAGAAGAATTCGATCAACCAAGCCAACTGCATTGCAAGGAGGTTCAAGACTGCCCCTCACTCCACAATGAACCTAGTAATGGAAAAGGAAGTGATCTACAAATGAATACAGGCTGCTAAGAAACTTGGGCAAGTCAGGCAGAAGGCAACGTAAATCAGAACTATTTCATCTTGCCCATGAACTCTGAACCTTGCCCAACTATTTCCTTTTGAGAACTGAAATGTGCGTGCTAAGATAGCAAATTCCAAGACAACAAAAGACTTGAATGCATATGAATCACTCGTTAATGGTGCATCAATTATCACCAATCCACCTCGAAACAAGTTCAAATCCCGAAGGAAAACAAAACACTTGCCAGCCTCCAATGTATCATTGATCACCATTGCATGCCACCACATGGCAACAAAATTCACTGACGTTTAAAGGATAGTACAGAAGAGTATCTCAAATTTCACACCACACATATTTCTAAAAGTCAAATACAATAATGCAGGATTTTTGTACCAAGCTCAATAAACTACCATAAGAAATTGTAAAAACACATCAGGGGCATAGTGGCTGACCATAATTAAAAGCGCTGCACAAATCGATTGGCATAACAAGAATGTTGGTACAAAAACCACAAGACATGCAGCAGAAAGAATCAAGTGAGTGAGTGTGAAAATTTGCTGCAAGTTTTTTATGCTAACAGGATACAGAACGTGTCTCTCCCACTTAAGTATTTTCCAGAATTACATGCAAACTTAAACAAGCAGCAAATAATCTTCAGCAATAGACTTTCACTCTCCCAAGCTAACAGAACTTGAATAAATGAGCCAAGAACCTCAAATCATATTGCTGAATTGAGATACATAGAACACTCGAGCTGACTATACAGCTAAAGTTGGTTGTTGCTGAACAGAAATAGAATATAACAGTCTCGTTGACAAGACAGCTAAGTTGGTAGCTAAACAGTGAGTCTGGCATTCTAAGCCAACAGAAGTGGCAGATCACTTTTGGGCACATAATTTTGAGATAAAATAGATTACGCTATTAAACCTTCGGTTCTGTCTTTGATATGTTAAAACACAGGTCAAACAAAATCTTTCCCGGAGAATTGCTCCTGAAGGATGTGCATTTGACTCACAGTTTGAGTACTAGCTCCAAGTGATGTTGGTAAAATCATGCTGACAGTGGAGACATCAAAAGCCCAGTTGGGAACATACAGGCTGTACAGCAGAACCATGTACAATAAACCTAGTAAAATTCCAGTCCCACTGCATACAAGAGATTAGCAGATAAGAACAATATCATGAGAGAATTTAAAAAGAACATTAGTTTCCAATTGATATATCAGATCATGTTATTAAGATCTCGTCATGCATTTGCATTCTTGAAGAGTGTAACTATACTAACGATAAATGTCCATGTTCCTATATTTGTCCTCTAAATCTTGTAGCAGCAACATCTTACCTCATCTCTAGCACTAACATTATATTTATCATTGTCTTATATTATCTGTAATCTGTCCTTCGTGCACAATCAATTTAGTAAATAGACTCCAACAACTAAGAGTTTATACTCACATCTGAAAAGAGTATCTCTTCACAAATGCTACTGCTGTATTAACAACAGTATTATGAACAAGCCAAATCTCCAAAGCTGAAGCCAGCAGATATCCAATTGCTATCCTCTACAACACAAAAAGTTCAGGGGATGTGATAATCCTAGAAAGTGGTAAAATTTTCGAGTATAAAAGAACGATTGAGCAACAGAACAAAGACAGATCACAAATTATACAATCACATGATTATGAAGTAAGGTATACTAACTCAGTAAGTATCGGTGACAAGCTTGACACTGTCTAATATCAATGCGTCGCATTGAGAATCACATGGAGTCAAAATGCTAGACCTCTATCATTTCAATTAATTTATTCCAAGTAAATAGGAAGTGGCATTTTTTTCAGAATACATGCCTGATGTTGAGGTCCTGTCATAAATCGTGATGTGTTGCAAGAATACGAAGTTATTTCCACAAAAAATAGGCAAAACCAAATGAGATTCCAAGCCACAATTTCATCTTATAAGTATTGACAAACATATGCAATACAGAGGAACATAACCATTAGACCTAAAACACATATTGCAACAACAACCACACAGCCAAAGGCAAGTCATAATACCTGTAGCACACCCATCACTCTTATTTTCCCCACATCAACCCCATAAGTTAGATCGCTGCGCCCATGGAAATACCCACCTAAGCACATTTGTAAGTGAATATTAAAAACAGTATGATTAAACAGGTAATTGAAGTTGAGGACTTGGTCACTACTTAACGCACGTTGCTCCTAAGAAGAAATAACAACAGTGTAACTACAATTCAACTACCCAGGATAACAGTATCACTTTCTACATATGAAGAAATTATTCTGATAAAAGCAAACAAATCCTCATTTCCTTGGCATCATAATCAGGAATTTGAAATTTGAACAAGAAACCTCTAGTCTACCTTGAAGAATCACTCCCAACAGAAAGAGCTTGATGGATCTTAATATAACTTTCTTGGTGGCTGCTAATCTGTTTGCTACTTTCTGCATCACAAGCGATCAAATCCTTCTTACTACTACTATAAATGAAGCAATATGCATTGAGTGTACTAATGAAATCCACTTCTTAACTTGAACGTGTGCTTGAGCTCGTCAAAAACAAATTGATTAGAGGTAAGTATCAAATTTTGAATTTAAATAAATACAATTCCATTTATAAGGCATCAATTCCTAGATATCAAACACTATGTGACTGATCAGTTAACTCCGCAGCAGAATGCTAGTAGTACCAATTTAAATTGTTTTCCCTTTTTCCTTTTTGTTGACTGACATTCTTAAAATCTATGGATCTTTTCTAGTATTGCTTACCTTGAACACGAGACTGACAGAAACACCTACTCCTAAGAGAAAAAACGGCATAACAAAATCCGCGAGCGTCACTCCGAACCACGGCGCGTGGTTTATCGACGGAAAAGCTTTTCCAGCATCATCAACTAAGATCATCAGCTATCAAAAGTAACACCAAAATTAAAAGCTCAAAATTAGTAATTTCAAACTGTAAATTCAAACTCCTAAAGATTAATATCTTTCACAAGACACTAAAACAATTCAGCACAGCATCTAAATTGAAGCTCTAAAGATCTCGGTTAAAAAGTATTTCTATAGGAGCCGTACGGCAACAGTGAAGCCTCGGAAAACGTCAAGCGATACAAGACGTTGTTTAGGATCATTTGAATTATTTGGCGGCTCCTCAGCTGGCGGCGATGAAGCATGTTCCGCTCCTCCGCCGGAATATTCTGGCTGAGAGGCGCGAAGAAGTGCCGTGCGCTCTGCGCCAGCGTCCGCTACCACCATAATTGAAGCCATTCAGCTGCCCTCGGCCAGTGATCTTGTAGTTCATATATCAATAAATTTGTTGAAATCATTTACATATTGAAATGTCAACGTATGACTTCGTAGTTGTTGACTACCATTTTTTATGCCAATTTCACTTGAATTTATCTTCAATGGATATCTAAAGCTTAGGAGTTAGATAAGAAATCAAATGCGTTGGCAATTCGCTTGCATATGTCATACTCATACTTTGAATTTCTTTTTAAATTCTCAAGTATTCTTTTATAAAGTAAGATTTATAAATACAGTTTAATTAAATATCTTTATTTTGAATTTGCCTATTTTATATTTTAAAAAGTGAGGGCATGTTGTTTTGACTTTCGGGTGAAACGTAGAAAATATTTTAGAAGGATGGATTTTTGAAAGAAAATTTAGAAATGTGTCATTTTTTTTTTTATATATATATTTTGAGGAAAAACGAATTTTACTGTTGATATCAATTAATTATTTTTTTATTAAATTTATAAAATAAAAATAATTTATATATATTTATAATGATTGAAATATAGTTATTAGGTGTTTTATAAATGAATTGTGAAGGATTTTTTTATATTAAAATTTTATTTTTTGAGAAAAAAATTAAATAATATGTACCCATTTTGTAATTATTATAGGATAATGAAATTGTTTTAGGAAAAACTAAGAGAACAAAGCCCAAATAATCGACTTTAATAAACTTGAAATATTTTCTCAACCTAAGAGATGTAAATTCCATGCATTTGAAAAAATTTAGCTCATTTCTCCGGAAAATGAGAAATTTAGATTAATTCATGTCATGAATGAAAAGAAATTGATAAAAAAAAATCCATGACTCCACCACATTTTCATGCATATAGAATAGTTAAAAAAAAAAACACTCTTATTAGTCTCCCAATGAATCTCAGACCAATAAATTACAAAACGAATTAGATCATGGGTGATGCAATTTCAAATCTTTCTCAATCTCAACATTCGTCCGATCAAATAAAGAAATAAAATGCTCCAACCAAGCATTGTTAAGAACGAATCTTGAGTCTAACTTAACCCAAAAAACTAGTTTAAGAGATAAAAATTAACCCAAAAAACTAGTTTAAGAGATAAAAATTACTCAAGGACCATATATAGAAATCACAATTTATTTATTTCTTTGATACAAGACACTAACACACTCCACACACGCCCAGGAATGAAATCTGAAGCGTGAAATAACATAAAATGAGTAGTCAAACAACATTAGGTAATCCAATATCGGAAATAATGGCTCCGATTCCATGTTAAATAATGAATCTTGGACCTAACTTAACTCTAAAAGCTAGCTCAAAATGTGAAAATTGTTTAAAAGCACATATAAAGACTACAATTTATTTATTTATTTGTGTGGGATACTAACAAACAAAAAAGAGAGTTATTTAGTTAAGAAAAATGTCTACACTCGAAAAGTATTCTTCGTCGATAGTGGAGTGAAGATTTCTTCATGGACAGTGGAGTGAACATGAGTCCATGTTCCCTTCGCAACTCTTCACCCATCAAATTATTGCATAAGTGAAAGGAATGGAACCTCTACTAGCTAATGGACATGAGCAACCTTGAAGTTTCAGGTGGGCTATTGTTGAGCTGCAACCAAACTTACAAGCACATTATTGTGAAACTGAGTTTTTCCATGAAAATGTCAGCATAATTTGCTGATGAGTCCAAAGAAACTTGTACCAACTACGTCAGATCCAAGAGTTCAACAAGCTAAAATAGCTTGAGATGCCCTGTAGCATCATCCACAAGACCATTGATCCTTGCTGAAGCGGCAGCTAGTGTTTCCTCACTTTTGCAGAATGCAAATCTGATATATCGACAGGAGACATAATCTGTGGCCGGATTGGCATGGAAGAATCCACAGCCTGGTACTGCAACTACCCCTGCTTGCTTAATTAATTCCTCAACAAATTCAACCTGCAATATTTGAAAATCTCATCATGATCAGAACAGGAGAGGGGAAATAACCTTATGAGCTCGAAACATGTCTTATCAATGTATAAACATCTGCTGTTAGTCTAGAATTGTTAATCAGAACTATCATATAGTTGTGGCACTAGCATGAGCAAGATAGGGACTTTGCTAAATACAGAAGGAAACATGGTTAGACTTTTCGGATAATGCAATGGTTCCATGAGATTCCATGTTGAACGGACCAAAACAGTTTGATAATGATCCTAGTAAATGTAGCCACAGGCACAGGGGCATTCCGGCATTTAATAATCTAGGGATGGCTAAAATATGGAGAAGGAATACAACACAACCTAAGCTACAAGTCCAATATAAGTTGGGACAAAAAGGAAGCTACGTAATCGAATCTGGGCTGTCTGCAAATGCTGCAAACTTAGATGTGCCCATATGACATGTCTAGGCTGGTATTATAATTTGTAGAGAGAATTTATTGGCAGTAAGATAGATGGTCCTTCAGATGCTTTATGTTTTCAAATTACTGAACGTGAGTGTGAATGATGAAGTAACAAATAAGAACTCACATCAGAAAGCAGGCAACTTTCAGGAAGCTGCGCCAACACAAAAAACGATCCCTGGGGTTTAAACTGCATCTTGAACCCAACTTTTGCAAGCAAGTTAAAAATGCAATCTCTTTTTGATTCATAATCCTGAGAAAACCACAAATCTTGTAATTACCAATGGGCATGCACGACAAATGCACTAGAGCACAACTAGAAAAGAATATAATTATGTTTTGATTTTAGGATCCGTGATTGTTGAATATTTCTGATTTTACAGAGCTTTTAAGTCCATTGACACTGATTGAATTTCATGGTTTTCAGACAAGATTTCCTATTACTCCAATATCTGGAATGACTTCAAATTCATTATAAACAAATTAAAATACTCGGCAAAATTGGGAAAAGACTTGATATTACAAGATTCATAAAAGTATTAGTCATTGTAGAATTCAAACCTTCAATGCAGAAATCTTACTCTTGTCAATAAATCGAAGTATGCAGAGGGACTTCTTAAGGCAGCCAAAGCCGCTTCCTGAAAAGGTGCTGGTGCAGAATCTGTAATTTTGACATGAATGTTTCTGATTGCAGAGGCAATGCAAGTGGGGGCAATTGCCCACCCAACTCTCCATCCTATAATGCATTACAAGCTAGTTAAAACTTTATTCTTCTAAATCAGAAAAGTAAATATTTGGTATTTTGGTTTACCTGACTACCCGCAACCACCCCAACCTCCACCGCCAAAAAGAAGAAAAGAAAAAAGCAAAAACAAAAACAGAACACCACACAGACGC
>JACGDI010004607.1:714799-750966 GCA_014898725.1 Jacaranda copaia
AAAATGGTTCTTGGATAATTTTTCAAAATTTAAAGTTATTTATGATGCTGCTGAAAGCTACGTTTAGAGGAAATAAGGGTTATGCTACTGGTGATTCGACCATGAATGTCAAGTAATCAAGATTGTATATAGTTTTAAGGCTTGAAATTTGCAACCACAACACATATTAAACTAGTCGAGATGCCCCTGGCTAAGGCACTCCGACGTCCAAGTTAGTTCTGGTTGAGATAGGGAGATCGAGCATAATACAGAGAATGTAAAGGTTGTAGTGTATGTGGCATTACCTTGAGCATGATTGGGCCTGGAGTATTTATAACTTTCTGTATGCGTGATTTGACTCAAGTATCCTTTTCAGGTGTACTGGCCTTTGTCTTTGTCAGGGGGTTAGGGGTCATTCTATGTCCAGATCCCGGTACTGTGCCAGGTGGCTAAATCTCTTATTTTTCTAGATAAACAATGTCAGTGGAGGCGCTTCTCTGCCAAAGTTGTTGATAGGGTTGTCAGAGTTGATGACAGTGGTTGTACCGGCCGTCACATGTCATTAATGCAGGGCATGCAGACTGTTAGACTAAATAACACGGCAGGGATCCAAGTTAACGTCGGAGTGAGTCTTGAGGTCGATACATGTCGACCAAACTCAAATATTCGAACTTCTGAATTAGTTCTGATGTCGATACGGGTCGACCGCAGGCTCTACCAGGTGAGGTCGATACATGTCGACCAAACAAATTCATAGTTGGGCCTTTTAGGCTGTCTCATTCGTGTTGGACACGTTGGACCTATTGGGTTATCCCATATCAATTTAACTATTGTACTAATATATAATAAAAAATTATTAAAAGTTCAAATATGACATAAATTACTTTATAAATATAATATTTTTATAAAATTTAAAAAAAGAAAAAAATAAATTGAATCGAATTTTGGATATTCATCGAATTCGAATATAGTACTAATTAACAAAGATCCTATAGAATTTCAGACGAGGTTCAAATATGAATCTTAATAATCGAATTTAAATTCAAACATGATAGATTTGATTCAAATCTGATCCGTCGATAACCCTATAAATTTGATTTTTGATCATCTTAATTATGGAATAAAGTTAAAATTATATTTGATGTTTAACATGATAAATAATACAATAAAAAGTATAGTTTAAAAAAGTGGCTTTGAAAATTTGTGAATTTTGTGGAAAGTACATTATTAACTCAATTGAATTATCAATTTTAAAGAATGTTTTAGAGTATAATTTCAAAATATTAGTAACCAAATTACTTTTATTATATTAACTCTCCATTTTTATCTCTTCAAAATGCATTATTCAATTTAGTTGTTGAAATAATTATAGAGCAAATCATGTAAAAAAATTCAAAAATAATTTTCATTTTAGGCACAAAGCAATATCTTTTATATAATGGTATAACAATATCTTTTATATAATGGTATAAACAACTATAATTTATGCAGTAATTATCTTTTAAACCCCACCACTCTATATTTGTACGATTCCATTATTAATATTTTATCATAATTTTTTTATTTTAATTTATGTAAATATATCAAAATTATTAAAAATAGTATAATACATTATCGGGCAAAGGAATTTCTTCATTTCTTCATTTAAAAACACACACACACACACAAAGCTTTTGTGTGTGTTAATTACCAATTATAAAAGAACTTTTTTGTAGATACAATAAAGACAAAATAGCAAACAGCAATTAAACATGAAAAAGTAACTTCACGCAATCACGCTTTACTTTCCTTGCTCATCTTGTTGAAATAGCGCTTTTAGAAAGGTTGATATTAGCATAGGATGTAAAAAATGGATGTAGTTATTCAGCGTACATAAGAAGTTGAAAATTGCGTGAAGCTAATTGGCTTATACTCATTTCTCCAATTTAATTTATTAAAAAATAAAAATAAAAATAACACTGATATATCAAACTAAGTAAATTTCTAATAAAATTAACTCAAAAAAATCGATCAGAATATACCAATCTATTTAAAACATTCAGTATGCAATTATTTTCAAATCAATCAACAGTGCAATTTCTCCATTGACTTTATAATTAAGTTCCTACAATTATGCAAGATTGATCGCCTTTAGGTTGACATCCATCATCCAAACTCGACATTCACTCACTCAACTAAGGTTGACATTCCTACAATTATGCTACATTAAATGCATGATAGACATTTATGACTGCTCCACTCATTTGCAATAATTTGTCACATCTGCATTAAAATGCACTTTAATAGTTATTTTTCAATAGATAAGGATAGATCTCAATTAAAAAGACACATGACTCTATCTTAAATGCCAACGTAAAAGAAACATAATGTAGATTTATATTCTTGAAAATTATTTTAAATGAATTACAAATGTATCATGGCTCCAGCTATGTAGCAATTAAATACTAAAGTGTGACAAAATCCTAATTAATTGCAATTATATATCTATATAATTTAAAAATATATAGGAATTTTATCATGTTGATACAAAGTTAAATTCGTCACTAAATTATTTTCTTTGAATTTATCTGGGTAAATTTAAATAATAACACACTAGCTGCTTGGGAATTATTCGTACTAACTCAATATTTTTATTTTATTATATATATAAATAATAACACACTAGCTACTTGGGATTTATTCATACTAACTCGATATTTTTATTTTATTATATATATATATAGAGAGAGAGAGAGAGATTTATTCATAAAAATAGTTTAAAATTTTTTAATTAATAAATATAAATAATTATAGTGTTCTTCACTTGTATTTGCATATATATTTTTTAGAAAGAAAATATTAACAATATTAATTCAATTATTAAAATATCAAAGATCAAAGTGGGCTGATCAACGGCCCACTTTGAAGCGCAAACCATAATTATTGTAAATTTAGTGAGTCCAGACATTTTAGCTGAAGTTTAGACCATATGACTCAAAGGTCTAAAGAGTAAAATTAGTCAACTTATTACAACAATACACGTACCTAAGCCAAAATGAAATTACGAAAATGGTGCTTGAATAATTTTTCAAAATTTAAAGTTATTAAAGAATAAAATAAATAAAAAAATGTTTACTGTAAAGATAACATTTTCAATAAATTCCCTGTTTCGTTATTTTATCCAATTTGCCCACTAGAACTACACGCGACGTCCAGTCCCTACAGAAAAGGAACGACCTTAATAGACAGGTCTTATTTTGTCAAATACGATATGGGCCACGTGATCTGGCCCACGAACCTCGTTCGTGCTATCACCTAACTAAGGGCTTGTTTGATTTCATTTTTTGGAGCCATTTTCATTTTTTAGTAAAAATACATAATAAAAAGTTAGTTAAAAATTATGTTTTTGAAAATGAGATGTATTTGGATGTTGGGTGTTTTTGTATTAAAAGCTGTGTAATTTTTTAATTTGAATCGATGACGTGATGTGTAATTATTAGAAAAAATAATATTATAATTTGAATTTAAATTTATTTTAGTTTTTGTGATGAATATTGTTTGAGAAGTGACGAGGGTGATAGTTGTATTTTTTTGGATTGATTTGGTATTTTGGGTGATTCAACCTGTTTGATCGAGTGGTCCAACTCCAAATGAACTTAGATTGAGATATACAATCATAAATAAACGTTAAGTTACCGAGGGCATTCTGATGCTCAAATCAGTACAGACTCGACTAGCTAAGATGAACAGCAGAGTAAGAGCTTTAGAAAAAAAATGGCATACATTGAAAAAGGTTGGCTATGGGGTATTTATAATCTTTTTCAGGTGAATGATAAGCTTAAGACGCCCTTAGCGTGCATGAAAGGCTCTTGTCCTTGTAGAAATGAGTTTGTATTTAGATAGATTGTTGGAAAAGTAATGATTATGTTTAGGAATGTAAATGAAGTGAGACAATTCGTAAATTGTTTGAACTCAATTCAATGAAAGCTCCTATTCAACTCGATCTTTTTGAGCTCGAGCCTAGCCAAACTTGAGGTCGTCAATCAAACGAGTCAAGTTGAGTTCAATAATATTTGCCTTAAAAAGCTTGCGGGCATAAATGAGCTTATTTTATTTTATATATACATATATAATTATAATCTAAGGCCCACATAATGAAATTTATAAAGATAAGTAAATAATAATAATAATAATTTAGTTTTTTTATTTATAGGAGAATATATAATAAAATTATTTAAATAATTTATAATTATATGTTTTATTTTGATTGTAAATGAGTTCGAGTTAATTTAAATCTATACAAGCTCAAACTCGAGTTCATCTGAACTCATATGAATCAATTTTTCTTCGCTTCTCTACGATAAGCTTTATCAAGTCAAACTCGATAAGATCGCTGAACTTTTGTCTATTCCAATGAGTCGAATTTAAGTTTGGTTGTTTAGGTTTAAGTTCGTGAATTAATAAACGAGTTGAGTTTGAGCCTATTAGATTTGGACTCAACTCATTTACAACCCTAATTATATTTGTTTTAATAGATTATAGGTAGAGAGAGATAAAAATAATAAAATAGTGAGAAAAGATATATAAAGTATTTGCAAAAATATATATATGTTGTTGGAGTTTGTGTTTTGAAAATAAAAATAAAAAAATTATTCGATTAAAATGTGTAAAAATTGATGTGATTTATTTTTGAAGTAGTAAAAAATATGAAAATGAAATCAAACAGGCCCTAAGGTCCCAACATAAGAACAAACGTCAGCCGTCGACAAAGTCGGTGGACTCCAATTATTCTCCCACTCTAACGGCCACTATCTAAAGTAAACACTAATCTTGCGAAGCAGGTAATTCTACTCCCCAAAAAGGTTTTTTAAATTTCCATTCAAAATTCAAATGCAGTGGCATTACCGTTAATAACCAGATAAGCGAGCCTAAATAAGTATCACTTCGGTGGTTGTGAACCACTATAATGATCATCGACCGTCTCTTTCTCTTCTCTCGCTATTCGGCTGTAAAGAAAAGAGAATTTCTCTCTTTTTTCTGACTGTTTCGTCCGTATACGAAGTATTCTTCCATAGTCCTTTCTCATCTGACGAGAAAGAAAGAGGCGATTATTACGTGATATAGATTTTTTTAGATTTTCGTTTGTATTTCATTTTTCTTTTGGGATTTCGATCGACGCAACGATGTCGTTGAGGCCGAGTGCGAGGACGGAAGTCCGTCGGAGCCGGTACAAGGTGGCGGTGGACGCGGAGGAGGGGCGGCGACGGAGGGAGGATAATATGGTGGAGATCCGGAAGAATAGAAGAGAGGAGAGCTTGCTGAAGAAGCGCCGCGAGGGGCTTCAAGCTCAGCAGTTTCAGCCTACAGTCAACGTTCCGCAGCTCGATAAGAAGGTAATAACTATGAACAGATTGTTATTTTCTTTTATTGGATCAAATCATCACAGATGGTTTGTTTTTTTTCTTTTTCCTGGGCTCAATTAATTAAACCATACCGTTAGGATCTGATCTGATTGGATTGATTGATTTATTGCTAAATCTGCTGCAATCAGTAGTCCATTATATTGAGTTTTAGTATTTGGACTATCTTGATAGTTATAATTGACATGTTTTTCTATCATGATTGAATATTTAGTCGGATTTAAGTTAAATATAGTGAAATCCGTTTCCTCCCAAGACGCAATATAGTTCTCCAAGAGGCTTAGCATAAAATAAGAGTTTGTATCCTTTCCCTAGCCATAAACAGACTGTTTTAAGCTTCAATTTCAATCACGGGTTGCGTGGTATATTTTTTCAGTTAGAAAGTCTGCCAGCGATGATCGCTGGGGTTTGGTCGAATGATGGGGCACTGCAACTCGAGGCCACAACTCAGTTCCGTAAACTTCTTTCAATAGGTGAATCATTAATATCATATTTGCTAAATTACCTGATTTGGTTGAAACATTTTGTTTGAGATTTTTCTCCCTTGTTTAAGTTCATTTGGTCACTTATGGTTATTATGTGCAACAGAGCGAAATCCGCCAATTGAGGAAGTGATACAGTCTGGAGTGGTTCCACGCTTTGTTGAGTTTCTTGCAAGAGATGACTATCCACAGCTTCAGGTGAAAATTTAGAGCTGGTTGTTGGTGTTGTTTTGATGTAAGTTTAGTATTTGCTATGTTTTCTGGCTATTTACTAACTTCTTTCTATTATAGTTTGAGGCAGCATGGGCTCTCACTAACATTGCTTCCGGAACATCCGACAACACCAAGGTTGTGATAGATCATGGTGCTGTTCCAATTTTCGTGAGACTTCTTAGTTCTCCAAGTGATGATGTTCGCGAGCAGGTATGCATTGCACAATGTAAATGCACCATGCACATTTGCTTATAATGTCTACCCAGCTTCTAATGAAGTAATACGAACAAAAACTAACTTTGGGTTTGGTTGTTTGGATTTTTTTGGATTTGTTTGACAATGTTGTCTAGGCTGTTTGGGCGTTAGGAAATGTTGCTGGCGACTCACCAAAATGTCGTGATCTTGTCCTTGGTTATGGAGCTTTAATGCCGTTATTGGCACAATTTAATGAACAGGCAAAGCTATCCATGTTACGAAATGCCACGTGGACTCTGTCGAACTTTTGTCGAGGAAAGCCGCAACCTCAGTTTGAGCAGGTTTGTCCTTAAATTATGTTTCACTTCATTGTGACCATCCCTGACAATTCCATTCAGTAACCAGAACTTGTCATGTGAAAACCCCTGAGCAGGTTAAACCAGCCCTCCCTGCTCTTGCTCATCTTATACATACAAATGACGAAGAAGTGCTTACAGATGCATGCTGGGCACTCTCATATCTATCAGATGGTATTAATGACAAAATCCAAGCTGTAATTGAGGCTGGTGTATGCCCCCGTCTGGTTGAGCTTTTACTGTAAGTAATGATGTATGTGATGATGTCTGCAAAATTCATCTTTAAGGTTTTCAAATCCTTTAAATCTTGGTCTGTCAAACTGTTCATGGTTATTTCTTATTTTATATTTTTGGCTGTTTCTTTTGGATTTGCAGACATCCCTCACCATCTGTTTTGATTCCTGCCCTGCGTACTGTTGGTAATATTGTGACCGGTGACGATGTTCAGACTCAGGTATCTGGTTGGATCCCCTTAGTTTTTATCAGTTAAAAACCGTATACTTCACTACAAAGTTGAACTTATGAATATGTTGGTATGTGATCCGAAAGTGACCTTCTAAAATATCCATGCTATTACTTATTTTTCATATGCACTACGCTTCATTCAGAAGAGGACATCATTCTTAATTTGAAGGGAAACCATAGTTTCTTTAATTGCCTTATGAGGTAAGGGTTATGAGTTTACAATTGATTTCTGATCTTTCTTGATGCTTTTGCATTAGCGAAAGGTTGATTTGCCTTTTCTCCAGAAATTGATCTTTTACTTACATGTGTGAGTGCTCAGTGGTTTTGTTTTTTGGTATAATGAGTGTACTAAGTGTGAGCAGGTGTAACCTTTGCAATTGGTTTTGTAGGTTAGGGAACTCCACTTGTGTGGCTTGTTTAATCTCCTCTATTTTTTTTTTCAACTGTCTGAATTCTTTAGGTGCCTTATGCTTAATTGTCGTTTGGACTTATATGAAAATTTCTGGAAGAAATATGTGGGCTTTGTACTCATAGCCTACATGAGTTAATTTTTTCCTGAAAAGGTCTCTGGGCATTTGATGGATTTGGAACCAATATTTGGTTAAGAGTTTTTTAATGCAACGTGCTATTCATGTTAAAGGCTCGTGATTTTTAAGAATATTTATTTGCAATTCAGTTCTTAAATTGGCAACATACATATATGTAATAGCATTATTGTTATATTTTTAGTCACTATTGTTTTCAAATTTGTCACCTCCATGTCAGTTTAATGAACATTATACTTTGTATCTGAGCTGTATAGGTGTGTGATTGGATCTGGTTCTGTGATTCTCAATCAGCCTTTACAGCTATCAGAACCCTTGACTGAAAAAAATGTGTTCTCTTTTTGGCTTCTCAGTATATCGAACAATTGAAATGTGAGGGAGCATTGTAAATTTTCCAAAATTAGCATTGGCTTTAGAGGTCAACAAATTGCTCTTTCAGGATCTGTAGGAATGTTAAAGCCTTTAATGGGCATAACATTATATGTTCGCATCACACACTACCGTTGTTCAGTGTTTTTGGTTATTTTCCTTCTCTGATTTGTTTCCTGTGTTCTGTAATGGAATTTCAACTCACTTCCTTTTTGATCATTTTCAGGTTATTATTGATAACAGGGCTCTTCCTTGCCTGCTTAACTTGTTGACACAAAATTATAAGAAAAGCATCAAGAAGGAAGCTTGTTGGACTATCTCAAACATCACTGCAGGAAATCGGGATCAGATCCAGGTATCCCTAATATGATGGGATTATTTTGCTTCCATTTTGCACTTAATTTGATTCATGAATCATGTATTAGACGAAGAAAACAACATTCCCCATTCTATTGTGTTACTACTTCAATGGAAAGTTGAGTTTCCCAGCTGCTATTTTGTTTGTTCTGATGAATGAGGCCATTTATATTCTTCCTTCTGTGCTAGTGTATTTATGTTGACATCTTGTAATTTTATAGTGAAAATTCCTGAGCCTTGTCATTTGCGTGTGCAGGCTGTGATTGAGGCTGGCATCATCTCCCCTCTTGTTCTTCTGCTTCAAAATGCGGAATTTGAGATAAAGAAAGAGGCTGCCTGGGCTATATCAAATGCCACTTCTGGTGGAACCAATGAACAAATCAAGTATAATATTTTGGGACCATTTTCCTCATCATTACAAGTATATCAAATGTGGTTTGAAAATTAATCTGACTTATTTGGCAGGTTTTTGGTTCGTGAGGGATGTATAAAGCCATTGTGTGATCTTCTAGTTTGTCCTGACCCAAGGATTGTTACAGTTTGCTTGGAAGGTCTTGAGAACATCCTGAAGGTTGGAGAAGCTGAGAAAAACCAAGGTAACACTGGAGATGTCAATGTCTTTGCCCAGATGATTGATGATGTGGAAGGTCTAGAGAAGATTGAAAATCTTCAGAGTCATGACAACAATGAAATTTATGAGAAAGCAGTGAAGATTCTTGAAACATATTGGTTGGAAGAGGATGATGAGCAGCAGCTGGTCTCTGGTGATGCCCCACAATCTGGCTTCAACTTTGGAGGTGGTGACCTTCCAGTTCCATCAGGGGGATTCAAATTCAGTTGAAGGTAAGTAAACTTTTTCATCTGAGTGCTCATTATGACCTGTGAAGCGATCATTCTCTGCAGCGATCTGTGCATCTAAATAGTATGCGTGCTGCCTAGTGTGTGAGCTTGTTGCAATTCTAGACTATGGAATGCTGTGTGATTTCCTTTTTCTGCATCCTATGGTGGGCATAATGCATAAACATGCTTAGATGGTTTCTGTATATGTCTAGCCAAGCAAAGTTTAGCTTTATTTATTTTTTGTTAAGTCCGACTACATAAATTTTGTGTGTTGTCTTATAACGTAAGTGTAGCAACAATGACATGAGCACGTTGAAATTTACAGGAAGTTCTTATTTCGTTGGAATGAATATCCCATGGATCTGGCTGGTTGAATTGTTGTTGGGAGTCAGGTGGGCTGTCAGTATGTAAGTTTTCCATGTCAGGTGCAAATGCCAGTTGTGATGAAGAGATGAAAGTCCACCATGTGTTTGGTCCTCTGAGATGGCTGAATAATAAAAGGGTTGGTCGTGTGGCATCGTCTGCCAGTTATTGCAAGTTTTTTGATGCTAATCAAACTGCTTGAAAATTAGAGTCCTCTTTTTATTATTTGGGGTCGGTAATATTCAGTTATTTCTTCCATTTTGATGGAAAGAAAAACATTAATCGTATGTATATTACATGGAAAACATATTCCATGTACGCTGGAGTAAATAAAGCAAAAACGGGTCATATATGTAAATTTTGTGAATTTACTAGTTAATTATGCTTTTGGGTCAACACACAATTGGTCTCTTGAAGATTTTCCTGTGTGTAGTTTTGCAGATGCAAGAGAATATTTGTCTGGCTGACTTTGGTGAAGCTTTTGAAAATTTTCGAGAAAGTTATTAGTTATGTATGAAATTATAGCCTTGGTTCTTTTACCCTTTTTCTTTGGGTTCTTTTTATCTTGATTGTGGTGGATCAGGTTTGCAACTTCCATATGGGCTGTTTTTCGTTTATTACTGCTGACTCTTCCACATTTTTGCAGTCTGAACTCGGCTGACTTTTTTCAGGAAGGAAAGGTATTGCTTTATTTTATACAGCTGTGCTTTCTCACCTTCCTCCCCGCGCACTGCCCCCCTCCCCCAACACACCAAAATAATTCTTTCTCACTTATTATAACTGGTATTAGATTTTGTGGATTTACTGCTTATACTTCAGATGTTCTTTTAATGGACTTAAGAGGAAAATTGAGAACATTGCAAGAGGCTAAAAAGCAAAAGGAAAAAATTACGTATCATTTGAAAAAGGAAAATGGAAGAAAAGCATGCATATGAAATGTCCCTTTTTCTTTTAGTCCGCTTTAGGAAAGGTGGGCTTTACCAACTTGAAATACCCTCATAGAAATTGCTATCTCTAAGTTGCTTCCTCTATATCATCAGCTACTCCCTCTGTGCTTGGCTGGTTTCTGGTTTAATAAGTTGGCTATCACTAATGGCTTTTTATCCCCATCTCATCCTTTTCACATATATGGTTTGTATTTGTGATTCAGTTTTATACTACTGTTACTACTAATTTAGAGGGTGTTTGGGTGAGTTTATAAGCTTCTCAAAATATTTTATAAGATATTTAATAGTTTATAAGTTGATTAAAAGTATTTGGTAATTTTTAAAAAAAAGAGCTTATAAGATCTTAAAATAAGATGTTAAGAGCTTATAAGTTTTTTTTTAAAAAGTAAAGAGATTCTAATTTATTTTTAAGATTTTAATAATTTTTTTTTATTTTTAACTATTTTAATTACAAAATTGTCATTGTTAACATTTTATAAGTTCCAAAAATATTTATAAGATATAGAAGTTTATAAAATATTTAAAATAAGTTTAGTCAAACACCATCTTAATTCGTGATATTCATAAGGAAAAGGGGACAATATGAATGAATTCATTATTTGGTAATTCTTGGGAGTGGCAGATAGCATGCTATATTTTCCTCAAGCAATAATTTTGGTAATAGAATCAAACTACTGCAATTGAACCAGAAACAGCTGGAAAATTTTCCTTTCCTCCTCTTTACTATTTATTCATTTACTTCTTTATTCTACTTATTTATTTCTTTTTCTCTGTTGGGGTGTATTGGAAGAGTGATATGCATAAAAGTGTTAAGATGTGGGGTTTGTTTTAAAGCATATGAGGGAGCTAAGCTGGGGACAAAATGGTTATGAAAAAGAAAATAAATAGGGGTCGGGGGGCGTCCTGTCTTTTCATACCAGATATGAGCCGGATTTCTGTCCTTAGCCCTCACTTTTATTGCCACATTATCTTAATGATTTATAAGTCCCACTCCACTTCTTTGAAATAATAATTGCTGTGGCACAGACTTATGCTTAGATTCCAATTAATTCGATTTTTATCATTTGTCTATTTCTCTGTCTTTTCATTTTATTTTTTTCTCCTCCCTAGAACATTAAGGCCAGCTAGGTTGGCTCATTTTTAATTAAATGTAATTTCATGGTTTAGAGGGTGTTAGGCTAAATTTATTTTAAATACTTTGTAAGTTTTTACATCTTATAAGATGTTTTTAGAATTTATAAGATGTTAGATCTTATTTTGAAAATAAGATTTTAAAACTTATAAGAAGTTAATAATGGTAATTTTGTAATTAAAGTGGTTTAAAATAAATGAATTTGTTAAAATCTTAAAAATAAGTTCGGGTTTTTTTATTTTTCTTAAAAGAGCTTATAGCATCTTATTTTAGGATTTTATAAGTTTTTTTATTAAAAAAATTACTGAACATTTTTTATCAATTTATAAGCTCTTAAATATTTTATAAAATATTTTAAGGAGCTTATAAGTTCACCCAAACATCCTCTTAAGTAGGAGAATATTTGAGCAATTGCGAAAGAAGAGGAGAAATTTTATTTGATCAATTTAGATATTATTAAAAGTGGAGTCATAATTTATTTCTTATAAATCTATTTGGACTAGTTCGGTTAAGTGGGAATAATTAGTAACGCCCTAAAATTGGCGTGCTATCTTATAGGATTAAATATATTGGGGGTCGGTTGAGGTTTTTTTCTTTTTATTTAATACATATGCATGTCAGTAATTCTTTAAGAGTTCGTTTGCTTGTTTTAATATTGCATGATAGATATATATAATTTAATTTAATTTTAATATTTGATTCATTTTTAAAAGCTTTTAATACAGTTAAGGTTCAACATGCATTTAAGACTAAAAACTTAGTTTATGTATTAAGTCATTGGGGTGTGATATGTTTTTCAACTTAAATTAAAAATAAATTTTAATTTATTAAATAAGATAATCATACAAAGTAAATAATTAAAATTAAATATTAAATTATTTAAAATATGCAAATAATCAAAAGTGGGCAGTATAAAACAATTTTTCGTCTAATCATTTTAATGAACTTTTTGAAGTTACTTAAGTTCAACAGTTAATAAGAGTACTTTGTTATTCCTTCAACCCATCGAAATAATTATTATTTACTACTAATTTTGGATTCCATGGTACTAGCAACAGTGCAGCAGCTTCTAATGTTTAGCTACTTGTGCACCCGTACCTCAGCGCGGCTGTTTAGTATTTGTACCTTTTATTAGGCTCTGGCCTTTAGTGTACTATTGGTACGTGGCCTCATGATTTTATTCAAAAAAATGAAATATGTCTATATTATAATATATAAGATTGACTATTTTATTACTATTAGTAAAAGAATTGGTAGATGCAGTGACTTTTGACTGTGGGGCACCGAAGGTCAAAACCCAATTCTCTGGATATGTTACAATCAAATCATACCAATTCCCCTTGCTTTCGTAAGTTTGCTTTTGTCTCTTATTAACTCAATTTTGACCTTTATTATTTTAAAAGAATTGACAGGAAATAGCATTTAACTTAAATCCCTTTTATGTATAACTACACAAATTTAATTACTCCAAAAATATTAAATTTGAGTTATTATGCTGTTATAAAGTGAATCTATCATTTTTTTTTTATTTATACACATACGCATTTCAAGAATTCGTTTGGGTTTAAACTCCTAACTTTTTACATTATGTAAGGAATTTATGTCATTGAATTACGGGACACTTAGCATAAAGTGAATCGATAGTTGAAACTCCATACATGATTTAGGAGTCTTTCAACTCTATCGATTTTTCTTTTCTAGACCACATTAGTTTTTGAACAAGTTCCTCCCCCACAATCTCACAAAATGCTAACTAAACTAGAAATGAAAAGAATTTTTTTATGAAAATATTGGATTAAAATTTTGTAGATTTTCAATTTTAATAACTATGATAAGAGAGTATAATGACTATTTGTTATTGTAGTAACAATGATAGAGAAAAGAGTATAATAGTTGAATATATAACTATACTGAAATATTGATGATTGGTTATTCATTTGTGATTATTATTTTAAATAAATATACTAACATATTCACTTTTTTAATGGATTCATTTTCATATAAATTTTGATTAAAAATATCTAACTTTAGAATTATTTTATCATATTGGAATTTCCTATAAGATCAAAGCTTAGGCCGTCTAGATATTGACCTTTGTCAAATGGTACGTCCCGGAGTCATTAGACATTTCCTTCGATAACCCTCTCCCCTCAAGAAGACAATGCCGCTTTAGTTAAATTGCCTCATGCCACAATTACAACATTGCCCACACAAACTTTTCTCATTTAATTTATTTTCTGGAAAAAATGCAAGTGTAAATAAATCTTTTTTCTCATTTTCTCACAGTAAAGATCAGCACTACTGGGAAGATGAATGAACGGCTGAGATTGCTCTGTTGGGGTTCGAATTTTGAAAATTTACTAGGGGCATTATGGTCAATCAGCAAGAAATCTAGAGTCAGCTAGGGTTTTGTGTACGGCTGGCTTTCCATTTTTTTTCTGTTGAGTTTATATAAAAGGATTAGATCAGCCCACGAAAACTCACACACTACACACATTCACTCTCACTCACTGTAACGGCCCATCCCCTAGACACTGATCATCTCTCTCGAAACCCCTGATCACCAAAAATCCCATCATTTCTCTGTTTACCCTTTCTTTTTTATTTTTTTCGTTCATTTGATCATGTTATGCTCCGATTAAACTTCTCTCGTACCCACCAAGATTAGCCTGTGGGTGTTGTTTTTCCATTATCCTTTCTAAGTTCTTTGGATTTCTGGAGTAATATTCTGCTTGATGATATGGATCTGAAAGTGGATAAGGTGAGAAATCAAGTGGCTACGCCACCATTTATGCATTTGATTCGGATCAAATCTTGTGAGCTTAACATCTTTTTTCTTTTTCCTTTCTTTTTTGTCAGAAAACAGATTCTGGGGAGAAGAATAGCAACAGTCCCTCATTGAAAAGTTGCAGCGACTGTCACACTACCAGAACTCCTCTTTGGAGAGGCGGTCCAGCTGGACCGAAGGTAAATACTGAATTTTATTTTTATTTTTTTAAATAAAAACAGTCCTCTCCTATTTTGGCTCACACTGTTATCTCCTTTCACTGTGTTTTTTTTTTTTTTTCAGTCGTTATGTAATGCCTGCGGGATCAAGTACAACAAAAAGCGGAGGCAGCTTCTGGGATTAGACACTGGAAGAAACAACAAGAAAAAGAAAAGAACAAGCGTGAATCGGAGTAACGAAGTTAGAGAGATACTGAAAATGCGATTTATGGCTCTGGGAAGTGATATGGTGTTGCAGAGATCAGGAAAACTGATGAGCAAGCTGAGAGAGGAAGAGCAAGCGGCTATACTGTTGATGGCTCTCTCTTGTGGATCCGTTTATGCTTAGTAGAGTAGTACCTCAAGTTGATCCGGTTGCACCAGAATTTTCTGTCAATTGGAAATTTGGAAGAAAAAACAAAAATTAACCATATGTAATGTTAGTGGGAGAATTGATTTTAGGTTTCTTTGTGCTAATCGATTAATCATAGGATGCCCTGATGTAATCACTAACAATGATTGTTCTTGCTCATGTTTTTTTCTAGTTGAGGATTAATTCCTGAAATTTTATTTTGACTTTGTATAGCTGTTCTTATGTGTTCTGTTGCGCTTGTTAATATTTGGTTTTAACTGCCCTTTTTGTTCACTTTTATCCTCTATTTTATTTTTTTTTATTTCAATTTCAATTTATTATATTTATATCTAGTATATTTAATTTTTAATTAATTAATTTTATAAAAAAATATTTAGGGTTAATTGCAGTCAACCCCCCTCCAATAGAAAACCATGGTATCATTTGCACATTGCTCTTAATTGTTGTAGACGTGTAATTTTACCATTTGAATTAATTGAAATATTCTTAGACATAACATTTGTTCATTTTCAATGGAATCTAACAACAATAGTCCATTTTCTTGAGCCCACGCGTCCAATGCTCATTTGTTAGATTCCTTCATAAATGAGCAAATGTGGTGTATGAGAACATTTCAATTAGTTTGGATGGTAAAATTGTATATCGAGAATGTGTAAAGGAGGCCATAGATTGAGAGTGATTTTAATTAAACCCAAATATTTAATATATGTGTTATATATTTATGAAATGGAATAGAAAATGAAATAAGGAATAAAATTGAAGATTTAAAGTGCTTTTTTATTGGTACAAATGGTTTCTAATTAGGGTTGGAAAAAAAACACTATTGGAGTAAATGCCTCTATTTTATTTTGGAATATGATTCAAGATTAATTCTCAAGATTTCTTTAAATTTGTTTTGTTAAATATTACATATCAAATTTGAACATATTTCTTTGTTCTTTTTTATTTTTTATTTTTTGTCTCAATAGCATTTTAAGTTTTAAGTAAAATCTATTTATTATTTAACACTTATTCATGTTCTTGGACTACCGAAAATGTAACAAAACCTTGAATTCAAATAAAATTTATTCAAAATTATAAAATTAAATGAAAATTTATGAATCAAATTGAATTCTTTATAATTTTTATTTGTTTGGTAAAATATCTTATAAATACAGTTCCACATAATGCGCCTACTTTTGATGAATGGTATAACGGAACGAATCGAGATCTCACAATATACGCAAAGGAAGAAGAAAACGGATGCCTATCGCCACCGGTTTCGTTTGGCCGGTGACAATGCCAGAGGGATTTCCCTTTTGCCAGGGCAATTTTCATTCATGATTTATTGATACCCTTCTATGATATAAATAGACTTTGGGCATGTTTGGTTTTATAGATGAGATTGATAAAACAATAATGATACAGTGTGATTATATTGTTGAAGATAATATAATATTATGTTTGACGATTAAGGATTAAATAATGAATTTACTAAAATATCCATTGTAAAAAAATTAAAAGTTGAATTTTCATGGGTATAATTGTCATATCATAAATTTTCCCTCATCCCACTAGTTTGGATAACACAATCACACCTCAAGTAGTGTGATAAACAATCAATTGAATGTGGATTTATCTATTCGGCTTCTAATTAATCCTGAACTTTTATCATTGAAATCAAATACTTGTCATTATATGGGTTTTGGCTAATTTTAGATTTGACGTTTGACCGGGGGATAATTTAAAAAATATGTGAAAATTTGCTCTAGGAAAAAGGAAGAACCACCCTGACATTATCCCAAACAGACTCTTATTGAAATTAATTAAATACCTTCATTCCAATAATTATTTTTGAATATAAATATTCGTCTTTATTCATAGAGATCACTACAAAGGGTTTCAACAACAAAATTGGAGGATTGCTAGTCCAGACTCCATGATTAGACACAAAATCAAAGGCTCTTGCTATAGCATAATTTATTATATTCGCAGATCGTTTAACTAAAGAAATTAAAAGATTATCCATATATTCTCTAATATATCTACAATCATCCATAATAAGTTCGAGAGTGAAAGAGAAGTGTTCCTAACCATTAACAACACAAATTGATTTATGTGAATTTGATCACTTATTCTAATATCAAACAAACTATAACTGAATGTAATCAACAAGTTATTTATAAAAATAGTATCATTTTTATTATTTACATGTACGTACATATACTTAAGATTCGTAAATTTTTTCATTATTTACATAAATACCTGCGTCAAATTTTGGTTCGATTTTGAACATTAGATGTCACACACACATACATGGACATTCAATATCTAAAATTCATAGGTATTGTTTTGTTATGTTTTTTGTTTGATTTTATTATGTATTGATTATGCGTTTTGAGAGAATAAGAAAGTTATTTTTTAATATGTTTGTTTATGTTTTGGAGGAAATATTTTTTACTGTAGCAGTCAAATCAATGCTTTTTTGTTAAATTTTGTAGATGAAAATAGAATGGAATGATTTTTTAATATTAAAATAATAATAAAATATATATATAATGTATATATTGAAAAATATGCATTTTAGAAGAAAAATGAAGATATATTTAATTATATTTTTCTGAAACAATATTGTTCTGAAGAAACATAACCAAATAAAACCAAATAAAGCCATAATAAATATGAGGATGATATATGTAATTTGAACACAATAAATGTTAACTAAAAAACATTGAAATGACATCATTACCACTTATCACCTTCCCAAAATTCTTTTAACCCCACCAAAGTTGGAAATTAATACATTATTAAAGCTTAGAATCTAACTTTGCACTATTAAGTCGCTACTTTAAAGAAAAACGAATTTACTCCAAAGCAACAGAGAGAAGGCTAAGGTTTCCCGGTCCTTCCAGGTCATTCGCAGCAAGCAAAAGTGAAACCTGATCCATCAGAAAAGAAGAACATGGACACGAAGAGTCTGGCAACTCCTGGAAAAAACTGCTACGTGAGTGAATGGGACACGCGTCATCCAATCCAAAAGCCAACAATTATGTTTATCTCCCTTGAAATTTATATATTATATGCCTATGTTGGGACAAAATTGCGAAGAAATTGATGTAGAATCACATAAAGAAGGGGAGAAATGCAATCCAGATTAGCAGCCACCGCCGCGAAATTCAATAGGATCCTATTATCCGGTCGAGAAAAGAAGTTTTTGGCGCAGAGACTCAGCAGCGCCACCACAACCGGCAGAACTGCGGATCCTGCTGAGCATTCCGTAGAGCCTGAAGTACGTATGAGGATTGCAATCGACGATCTTCATATATAGTTTGGTGTTTTATTTCGTTATGCAATTTTCGGATAGTGGTAACTGTGATTCGTCTTTGTGATTTATGAGATTAATCGAAAAACTGAATCAGTGGATAACATTGATGAACTGACTCTGCTTTTATTGCAGGAAGTACACGCAACAGATGCGATACGGGATGAAAAACTCCGACACCGACCGGATCACGAACCGACCAGTGAGGACAATAATCCATACGTACCTCCAAAATCGCCAATTGAATCGGCGCCGAAACTGGAATCTCACGGCGTCGGACCTCGAACAGATCCCATCGCTCAACGAAAACGGCGGAATTCCACTCGCTCAGCTAAAATTGATGATGTGAGCTGCGTTGGAGTCGATGGCAGCCCTTGGCCAGCGGATGATACGGAAACCTACAGAAAAGAGGAAAGAAAAGAACAAGAGGATGATGATATAGAGTACTTCAAGCACCACAAAGCGTCTGCGTTGTCGGAGATTGAGATTGCGGATACTAGAAAGCCGATTACGCGGGCAACTGATGGTACTGCTCAGAATGTTACCGTAGGATACGAAGGGCCGCCAGCTATCGTGTGGAAGCCGGAGCAGCTGGACACTGCTGAGGACTCGCTCCGCCGGGCGGCGGAGATATTTAGGAGGAACGCGATGAGGGGGGACCCTGATTCTCCCCATGGTAGAGTCCTCCGGAAGCTTCGTGGGGAATATTGGTGACGGGGAATTCCCTTCCGCTGCTTGTTGTGTGTATATAGAGGGAGTTCAACTGTTCGTAATCTGCTCTGTTTTCAGGGATTTTAATGGAACAAATATTTCTGTCTTGGATAATTGTAAAAAATTTAAATTTTAATCTGTATTCAATGGATAAAAAATAAAAAACACTGCAATATTTATACAATGGATAAAAAATAAACAACAATGCAACATTTTATAAATAAAACCAAAATTAATTGAGTTATGGGATAGTGTTGAGGATATTTTTATCACATTAAGTATCTCGACTTGAGAGATGGTTTGCGAAGAGGCGTGGGGTGGAACCTGTAGCCATGGAACAAACCTTAAGTTAGCTGAGAGAGTTTTCAGCTAAGACCTTTTGATGGTTAAGTTAGTTACTTGACCTTCAACAGAATTGAGTAGAGTAACAGTTATATCAGAGTTATATGAGAGTTTTTTTCTTATCGTTTTACTAGGAGGTATTATAAATTTATAGTGTTGAACGGAAGAGGAGATCATACCATCATTAATGCAGAGGTGACACGTTGTCATAATAATAAATGTGAATAGAGAGGTAGTTGAGGTGTATTTAATGCCGTGGAAGAGGCAATAAGGTTCACCACAAATAGCCACTAAACACCTAGCTCTGCAAATATAGTAGTTCCGATCGAGAAGATCGACCTACTCTGGTCGACCAAACTTGAAAAGTGGTTGACCAGAAAACCATCCTTCGACCTCATGGTCGAACTTAGGCTTGGCTTTATCTGGGCCAGTAAGCTTATTGGGCCTTTGAGGCTTTAATGGGCTGGTCTCATATCACATATTAGTTTGCACATTTGTTTTCTTGTTCATGCAATTTGAGTTGGAAGATATTGAAAAATAAACTAAATTGTTCAATATTATACAAAAGAATTAATTTAAATTGCTCATTTATTAATTTAAACTTTTTTGACACTAAGATGAAGGATTTTATTTCAAATCAATAGCAATAACAGAAGAAAGGAATGTGGAATGTGGAAGGTGGGCATAGAGTCTTCCCACAAACTCTGTACATATGTAGAAATAGCCGTCCTAGCAATAGTATAAACTGCTTGATTCACTAAATGACTAATAAAACAAACATAGCAATTAGAAAGCTCAGACAAGAGCTTTTGACAATTAAGAATCACCAACATAAAAACTTAGTACAGACATAGAAACAACCATCCTAACAATAGTATAAACTGCTTGATTCGCTAAATAACGAGCAAAACAAACATAGCAACTAGAAAGCTCAAACAAGAGCTTTTTACAATTAAGAATCACTAACCCAAGATAGGAAAAATCCACAAATTCATTTATTAACTTAAACTTAGAACAATTAAAATTGAATGTGATTAGTATTTATATGGTTGAAAATTTGATTCAAGTGAAGTTTAATTTATCAAAAGTAATAAGTTATTAAATTATTTGAGCACTCAATTGCAATTAAATTGAAGTCAATATAGTTCCATCTATTTGAGCCTTTTATGCCAAAATTTGACTTGGATTTAGTATCAATCATGTTCTCAATCTAATATTACTTAAATTTTCCCTCTCACTTATAAAGTGTTACAAAATGTCTGCAATGGTTTTAGAAAACCTTATAAAACAAAATGTTAGTTATAAACTCTTTTTTAAAAATAACTCGTTTCCAATTCATTTTAAAAATTTAATAAAATTTTTATAATACTATGTCAATTATAAAATTATAATTATTAACATATTATTAATTTCATAACTTTATTTTATTTTAATACTTTATACTTTATTTTAAAAATAAAATTTAACATATAAAATACTTAGAAATATTTTATAAAATACAAACACTTGCAAAATATATAAAATAAACTAAACCACACACCACCTTAGTCAAAACTTCGGCTACAGCCCAGCGGCACTCCTTTTCCATCTTTCAATGAAAAGAAGGGCACTATTCCAAACAACTTACGTTTATAAAGGTTATGTGTGGTTACATTTTATATATTTTGTATTATATGTTTTGAGAAAATAAATTTTGAAAATGAAATTGAAAAATATGATAAATTTTTATTTATATTTTGTAAAATATTTAAAAATTTATTTTAAAAAATATTGGTATCTTCATTTATATTTTGAAATAAGATATTTTTTTTACTATAACAATTAAATCAATATTTTTTATCAAGTTTTGTAGTGAAAATAGAATTGAATAATTTTTTTATGATAAAAATAATAAAAAAATATTTATATGATATATATAAGATGTGTATATATATATATTAAAAATAGAAAAAATTTTGAAACGACAATGGATAAAAGAAAGTATTTTAAAAAAATTTAATTTGACGTTTTAAAAATAAAAAATATATATATTTAATTATATTTTGACAAAAACAAAATTATTTTGTCGAAATATAACCAAATATGGCTGAAGATACTGAAAAATACAGCTAGCTAGCCCCCACAAATACAACCTTTGCCACCCCAGGGCCCCCAATGCACCTTATCCCCTCTTCAATTCATTTCACAATTCCTTCCTTCTTTATTTCAGAAAAAAAAAATCTAAAAAATAAAAAAATAAAAAAAACATTTTTCATTAAAAAACAAGAGTGCATGTGCAGCAGCACATATTAAAGTTCAAAACGAATCCATATGGGGTGAGGGCAATTAATATCACTGTGGCTTCCATTTTTCCAACCACCCACGGCCACATGTTCCTCGGTGCCGTCCAGCCCCCCACCCGCTCGCCCGCGCCGAGGAAGGGCCCATCCTCCCCATCACTTTACATAAATCCCTTTTTAAGTACAACATTCCAATTTCCAGACTAGCCAAGAGGAACAACACATAACCAACATGGAGAATTCTCAACCGACTTCTCCAACCCAAATAATTATATGATAAATATATTACAATTATTATGCAATTATTTTTTCTTTTTGTATCACATATTAATTATTGGACAAATGTATTCAACTCCCATGTACTTAACTTTAATCCAATCATATTCTTATTTTTTGGGATAAAAGTTGCACCCCACAAATAAGATTGCATTTTTTTTTAATTTTTTTAGAAGAAATTTTTTACTTATTTTTCAACTATTTTATAGAACTTGAACCTACAATTAATCTATTTTTAAGTATAAGAGCCCAAAGAAGATCAAGCTCGAAGCTAGCATCTTGAGAAGGCAATAAGGAGAGCTGTAGCTCCCCGACATTCCGACCAAAGGGAGGAAAAAGGGAACAAGTGCTCGACGAAGACAGTTGCCTAAGCCCGACCATTTTAGCATGAAATGGAACAAGGGCTCTACCGATATCATTCTGAGCTAGGAGTTTGATCGATTTTTAAGTATAAGAGCTTATCGCCAAATTAAATAAAGAGTGCATGATTATATGCATAGAAATTTTTTATATGCAATTGGGGGTAGCTAGGATCTTGACTTAGGTAGAAAATATAAGCCAAAAAAATAATAATAATAAAATATGCAAAAATGTTTATCAAAAACAATTTAGCTGGTTCCCATAATCCAAACTACAATATGGGAATTTTATGGACAATAATTTAGCTACATTGTGACAGAAAAAGTTAATAATAGTCACCTTATTCTACATATAATGAAGGGGAGTGGGGGGAAGGGATTATTAAAATATATAGGAGATATATGAGGAAGTTACACTGAGAGAGAATGAGAATTTCACTTGAATCTGCATTCTTCTTCTTCTTTATACGGAGAATTATTCCGATTTCGTCTTCTACTCTTTGTTGCTTGAAGCCAAATTTTATCTAAAGTAACCTGAAAATTGTAAGAGAAAAATGGAAAAATATAAATACGAAAATGGAACTGTTAATTGCAGTCTATAATTCTGTTCTGGAAATTCAAAGAAATAAGAGAATAGAAAATATGATAACAAGGGAGGAAATGAAGGGCTGGATTTTGAATCGCGCGGAATGTGAACCATTGGGGTGGGCGGACGGCTGTGGAGGGCTGTAGTAGTAGAAAGGGAAATACGGAACAATTGGGTTTGGTGGCGGCGGAGTAGGGTAACCGTAAGGGTTTGACGGTGGATAGTACCCGCCACCGCCTCCCCCTCCGTATGGTGGTGGGTAGTTGGATTGCTGCGCTGGACGAGGTGGGGAGAAGTAGTACACACCACCTCCGCCTCCGCCTCCGCCGCTAGGTGGTGAAGGTGGAGGAGGGCAATTGGGCCCTGTTGGAGGCGGCGGGGATGGCGGCGGAGGAGGAGGTGAGTGAATTGGTTGACAAGGGTTGTCACAGGAAGAGCACATTGTGCAGGATGTCTGGTCCTTAACCACTGCTGTTATCGTTGACATCGCCAAAGAAAAATCAAACATCCAAGCGCAGAAAAGTGAAGAAAAGAAGAGAAAAAGAGTGGCCATTCTTCAAATTCTTGATAAAAAGTTTATCAGATTGGCAAAGTGAAGGGCTCGCAGTGTATATAAAGAAGAGGAGAGCAAATTTTCAGTTCTTTGAAATATAAAGTGTGATTCGCTTCGCTTATTTTGGTGGAAAGTGGAGAGGAAAGGATGGAAAGGAAAAGCAAAGTGCAGAGGAGGAAATGGGGAGTGGCGTGGGGTTGGGCGCGCGGTGGGGCGGGGTGGGGTGCATGTGTATTGATAGCCGTTCCCATCCTGAGGCATTTTTATCTTTTACGCCACCATGATCAACAATGCAAATAAAAAATAATGCAATGTGAACTTCATTACTTTGTTATGATGTAAGAGTACGAAAAGCTTCGGTTTTCTTATCAATGTGTCCTTGGATACGAAGACATAAGACTCTAATCTTGAAATCCTGAAAAATATTAAGAATGGTCAATCAGAGGAAGCTTTTCAATGCCCAAATAGGTTCTAATCATAAGTAAGTACAATTATCTATGAGTCGCTGGCTCATTTATTGACAGTAGATGGTCAGAGCCTTTGCTCCTCTTGCTACTTGGGAGCTTATGATTTTGTGTTCTATTTCACTCTTTAGTGGGCGTTCTTCTCACCATTTTCTTAGGGCACATTTGGATATATGGATAAATTTGATAAAATTATAATGATATGATGAAATTATATTATTGAAAATAATATAATATTGTATTTGATGACTAGGATTACACATTTTGAATGTATATTTATTTTATCAATTCTTTGTTTGGATACAATGATTAAATAATTGAGTTAATGAATTTACTAAAATACACATCATAATGTCCAGTTTTGTGAATTTGCATGGGTATACTTGTCATAAGCCTTGTTTTTTTCTACCACTAATTTGGATTATACAATCCGAGCCCAAGTGATGTGATTAATAATCAACTGAATGCAGGAGATAGAATCAAGCTTTATATCAATCAATCTTGGGCTTTTCTCATTACATCCAAAAATTTGATATGGTTTGATAAAATTATCTATCAAGCCATGTTTAACAAACCAAACGAGCCCTTATGGTACTGCATTATTATCGATCAACTAGGCTTGATCATTATAAGAGACATAAATAATAATGATAAGCAAAAAAAATATTGAAAATATTTAAGATTACATGTCTCAAAATATTAAATATGAGAATATTTATAAAGGTGAGGATGGGTTGCTCTTTGCAATATGGTGCCATAATGATCTAACCTTATTGAGATTCATTAGCCCGTATTCCAACTTGTTTCATTCATATTGATAGGTTGGATATCATTAAATAGTTTTTTCAAATATGAGAAAGTAAGTCAATTTTACCTAACTCACATCACATTGTAATTGATCTTTGGTTCTTGCAAAGATGGTATTCAATAAGTTCATTTTTAGATAATAAAGATTTAATTTTGGGGGTATTTTATATCGGTACTCATGATTGAATTATTATTTTTTAAGAAAAAAACTCAAACAGTGAAGGAGAGTTGGTACTTAACTAATGTGAAATAAGATTGATATATTATGATTCCTCTAATCGAGGAATTCGAAAAGAAATATATGATTGTTGTTTGCACAATTGGATAACATTTGATGATGTCAAGTCCCTGAAATATGCTGTCCCATTAATACACTTAGCAAAAATTTTATTTTATTTTATGAAAACATATCTCGATGTGCTAGAGAATGAACAATTTATAAATTTATCTTGAACACTTAATTTCTTTGACATAACATAAAATCTTGTTATGAGCAATGAAAGCTTCTATAAAAAGTGGGGAAAAAAACATATAGTCGGATTACCCTATATATTATTCATGCAACCAATATCCATCTTAAGTGGGGTGGTCAATTAGTCTAGTAAATCGTCTTTAAACTTATTTATATCAGTGTATAACGTTTAAAATTTGAATCGTAATAAATTCTTGATATATGTGCACGTGTAAATAAGAGAAAAAATTATATCCATCTTAAGATATACATACATACAAAAGTTGCAAAGAAATCACAATTGTTCCCACAAATTATGTTATTTAATAATACCAACTCCTCAAAATATTGTCCCATTAATAATGGCATCGAGAAAACAAAAATGAGCGATCTATAAATTATGTCAAGCACTCGATTCCTTGACACCACATAAAAATTTGATATTACAATAAATTTTTCTTCAAAAATTAAAAATAGTTTATAGCATATTATTTATCACGTATATATATATATATGTATTTATACAACTCATATCCACCCTACGATATGTATACAAACAAAAGTAGCTAAGACGTCACGGTCTTATTCCTCATATCACAACTGATGCTGCTTTTGTTTTTATCTCTAAATCGCTCAGCGGTGGAGAGACCGCGGGCAGTCTGGCTCTGATGATGCTGTTAATTAGACAATTGTCCGCATGCATGGCTTAGGGCTGAAACGCATGTAAAACCATTGTGGAATATGTTTGATATTGACGTGATCGTGATTACTTTCACTATAAGAAAAAGATAAATTAATGATAAAAAAAAATAAATGATAATACAAAAATTATTATTAATTATGTATATTAATTAGGTGACAAAAGTTTTAGTTTTGTCACTTTAATAATTTTTAACAAATTAAATTGTGACAAGAATAATATTTAAGTTGTCACTATAGACAATTAGTGACACACTTATAACGGCAATAAAAATTTTGTTACAAATTATAATAGCAAGTTTTTTTATCAATAGGTTGTCACCATATAAGTGTTATTAATTATTAATAATGACAACTTAAATCATTGATTTTTGTCACATTTAGTCATATTGCAACAAGATAAATATTATTGTCACTTAAAAATCATCATTAATGACAAGATAAAAACTAGTGTCATTTAATACATGATATTAATGGCAACATTTACTTTGTCACTTATTATTTTGTCATTAAGATTATCCTTTTTTTTGTAGTGTTTGAATCCTTTATTTTATTTAATGTTTTATTTCATATTCCAACTTTATGGATATATGACAAGCGTATTTGATTTCTAATTAATTATTTTTATAGGAAAACATTTAATTACTTAGCACATAATAAAATACAAAATGAAATAGATGATCGAAACACCTCAAACAATAGATGAAATGGTATGAGTTTATTTGATGCTTTTCCACTCACATTAGCTCGACCCTTATCCCAATATCTTACCTTTTTTTTTAAGTAGGGAATCGTCTCCAATCTGATTTAATACCTTACAACCTCGAACTCATCTTCAATCTATGACTAAAATTAATACAATCGAAATTGCTTCGACCCTCACATCACCCCTCCTAAAATCCTGAACTCCACATCACTCTTATCCCAATGTCAGACTTAACCATTAGAAGGTTATAATTGAAGCCCACTAGCAACCACACATGTAAACCATGGGCTGCTTAGTTAATAATTTTCTTCACATTAATTCCCACCCTCTAACAAACCCAGCAAAGTTACACTTATGAGAACAAATGCACGTGAAATGTATGGATCCAATGAGGTGTACAAATTCATCAAAGACAAAAGAGAAAAAAAAAGGGGCTTAAGGTGATAAGGTCCGCATGAAGAATCCACCATTCAATGCGGGACAGCCGACATCGACGAGGAGTAAGGCCTTAACCAGCCGGGCGACCTCCCAAACAAAAAAAAAAAGATGAAGTAGTACACACACTCTCATCTATCCTTTTTCTTTTTCTTCTTCTTTTTAAAATTATTATTATTATTAAATAAAAAAACTCATATAAAAGTCCCTAATTGGTAGGAAAAAAAGCCGCAATCCCTTGGGATTATCCTGCACTTAGAAAAAGTAATAGAAAAGGAATATATATAGTGATAATTTGATTGTTTGTCGCAGTAGTAAATAGGCAGAAAAATTGAATTTCTTTTTTTATCTTTATAATTAACTTTAAATTCGTGAGAAAGAGCTAAACAAAGACTAAAAAAATCTATGCATGGTGTGCTGTGCTCCCTTCATTCAATTTGGGCAGCTAGTTGAGGTCTACTCAATAGCCCAAGAGAACAAATAGAAACAAGAAAACATAACAATTACATAGCAAGAAATCTGCGTGATTTAATTATTCTTCAAAACATAACAAAATATCAATTACATTCTTTAACATAATTTTTATATTCTTTAATAATTTATTTTTCAAAAATACATAATAAATACATGAGAAAATCAGGCGAAAAATATAACCAAACACTCCCTTAGTATTTTCAATATTTTCTTTACTTATTACCATTATTCACGAACATTAGATTGACCCTAATCTAAGAGTGTTTTTGAAAGATTCACCGGCATTCCCAACAATTGTTTGAATTTCAAGACTATATTTTAGGCCTGTCAATAGATGGGTTTTACCTTATCTAGACCCAAAAAAACCTTTCAATACCCAGACCCTATCCATACCCATTAAAAAGAATGCAATGGGTATGGGTAGGGTCTATATCCATGCGTTACTCATAGACTCATACCCAATAATTGCTCATTATCCTAATACCCAAATTTAACCATTAGCCTAAAAATTATATACCAAATTAAAAATAGACAAATGATAAATTTTTAATATACATATAAATATAATTAAAAATATTTATCGTTTTTATACAATAATACATTTGTTTCAATAATTTATAAATTCTTTTTTTAATATAAAATATTTTATTCTATTCACACCATGCACATTTTTTTATCTCAATTTCCTTTAGTGAATTGTTGCATTTAAAATCAATAGCATATGCTCATAAAATATGATCCACCATGGCATCTAAGAAAATAACAATGAAAGATTAATTTATTTATCATAAAGTATGGCATATAGTTTATAGTTTAATGTGATATTTTAAATTTTTTATATTGAAAAATTATTTTTAAAAAATAAAAAATGTAAAATTAAAGAGATAAAAAAATATATAATTAGAGAGAAAAATATAAAAAAAATTATGAAATAAAGTAGAGCTATTTGACACTTATAATATCTTTTATCTACATAAAGAAACTATAGGATCAAATTTAAATTACAAATACTTTTAAAAAAGAAATAATTTTTTTTAAAAAATAGCGCTTAATTAGTATATGATCAAACCAACAATACGATAAAGTTAACTAATATATGATATCTTACTCACCAATTTAGATTTTAAAAGGAAAAATAGTATCTTTTTTTTATTAATTTAGTATAGTAAAATTAAAAATATATAATTAATTAAATCTATCCTAATTAAATTTCAATAATATTTTTTTGTTATCGCATATTAGAAGAATTTGTTAATACAAAAAAAAAAATTTAAAACATTAAAAAATTATATTCAAGAAACTAGACCCAATGATTATTGAGTTATTTAGGGTAGGGTAGGGTAGGGTATAGGATCTCATTGTATGGATATTTTAGGGTAGAGTAAAATATAGAGTCTTATCACATGGGTATTTTAGGGTATGGCATAGGTAAAGTTTCACCCTACCCATTGACAGACCTACTATGTTTGAATCAAGAGCAAACTTTTCATACTCACATTAATGCATGCATCCTAATTAATTTCCATACACTAAACTAGTTGATCAATTTTAAGTATTATTAATGTTTAAATAAAGCAATATTAGAATCAAACGGAGTTTTGATTTAAATTGTTCACCCCTCTCACTTTTTATAAAGATAAATTTTTTCGCCATATATGATGAAGTTTATCCTTTCAATAAATCAATATTATCTTACTTTCAAATTAAGTAAATTAAAGTACACTTATATAATCAAATGTACATAACATGCACAACAACGCCCATTCAAGTCGAATACGAGACTTCTCATATAATAAGAGAGATTAATACCACTGAGTTATAAGTCACTATACATCGATGAATAGTGTTTATAATTATGAATTAAAATGTTATTAGAAATCACAAAAAGATATTTTTACATCCAAATTAGTGTGGGCCAGATCAGTAATTCATTTTTCTGAATACCCATTATGGGCTTTGGCCCAATATGCCAATCCATGATCTGTTCCGCATGGCTGATTTGGATTCTTTGATCTTATCCTCTTGCATTTCAATTTCTTCACATCCCCATTTTTCATTGGTTGAATTTAGTGAGTGGGTGGGTGGGTGGGTGGGTGGGGGGGGGGCAGGATAGGCTTGCCCCACACCCCTCCCCATCTCATCCAGTTGGGTTAGGAGTTTAACTCGCCAACTTTAAAAGAATTAAAAAAATTGAAATCCGTCTATAAAAGCATCAAATTAGATCACTTAACAGTAATTAAAATTTAAATTTTAAATATAAAAATAAAAAATTCATGCAAATAAAATAAAATAAAATTTTAAAAGTAAAATAAGAGATAAAAGTATAATTAAAGTAATAATTAGCACAATATTCAAATTTTTATACATTGTGAGTTTGTGACAGTAAATTGAAAAAAAAATATAAAATAAATTTATATATAATATATTTATAATCCATACTATATAAAAAAGAAAGACTTTTTACACATTCAAGAGGACGGTTACACCATATTATATCAAAATTTGCTTTACCAATTATACCTTTAATTTTTAATTTAATTTTAAAGGTGAATCTATCACTTAATTTAACATTAAAAACACAAATAATATAGTAAAAATATAATAATAAAATTTATAGAATGTATAGATTAATATGTTTAATAATTTTAAACTTTTGATGTAGAAATAATTTGCTAAATATGAGTTTATATTGATAGACAATTACTATTATATATTATTGATGTGATTATGGTTACAATTATGTTATTGTTAATATATACTATAAAAATTTGAATACTTTATTTATTACTATAATTTAGCATCAACAATATAATAAATTAATATGCACGCAGGAACGACATGTCATCACGATTAGTATTTATATGGGGCAGGACAAGTTAGATGAACCTCATACTCAACTCCAAATAATTGAAGTTCTAAAAATAGCACCTTGTACCCCATTTAGCCACCCCAAATTTATCCCATTTAAGATGAGTTGAGCTTAAATTCGAATTTTGATATGCTCCATTATCATCTCCAGGTTGAATTTAATGCTCAATCCCACGATTTCCCCCCTTCTTTTAGGCGGGAAACTAATCCCTATTCCCTTCTGATGGATTAAATCAAAAAATTTCCGCCTATACAATATTTGAAATTTGAAATTTTCAAGCTTCGATTATTAACGAAGCACAGCCCCTTTTCCACTCTCATTTCAAAAATCCTCATTTTGTAGAAAATTTCTGCACTCCTCAAGAAAACCATGGTGGTTTTGAAGAAGAATTCACCTCTCCACCCGCCATACCTTCAGGTGCTCTGATTTTCTCGTTTTTCTTCATGTTTACCATAAGCTGATACAAATATTAAGGTAATTATGTGTTAAACCTGTTTTTGTATGTGTTTTTCAGATGGTAAGTGAGGCGATAACCACAATGAAGGATCGGACGGGTTCGAGCCAGCCGGCAATCGCAAAATTCATAGAGGAAAACTACAGCAAACTGCTTCCCCAGAATTTCAAAAAAATCCTCTCGATCCAGTTGAAAAGGTTCCTAAAATCTGAGAAGCTAATCAAGTTCAGGAACTCCTACAAAATCCCTGCCGCTGACAAGCCGAAGCAATCCTCAAATTCAGTGCAGAAGAAAGCAAGCACAATTCTGAAAAATAAGCCTGCAAACAGAGGAGCTGAGAAAAATTCAGACGCAAAAATGGTGGTCGCCGTAAAGACAACAAAGAAGACAAAGAGGCTGAGCCAGGTTAAAACTCCGGAGAAGATGAAGAAGAACAAGGCTGTGACTCCGGTGAAGAGGAAGGTGGGTCCGAAATCGACCAAAACGGGTTCAAGGCCTCCTGCAAAGAAAGCTAAAAATTGAAGGTAAGTTTGATTTTGGTATTGGAAACTGTTTTCACAAGAATATGCACTCTTGTTGACTGAATGTTACTTCTGTTGTTTATGAATTCCTGTGCTAATTTTAGTTTATACAATTAGTACTTATTTAGCGATGAACATTTGGATTATGCGCTGATAAATTTATATGCCATGTGCATTAACTTTCGCACTGTGTGGGCATAGATATTTCGCAGCTGATGATAGTGTATAGTGTTGTTTCATTGGCTTTAACACAGACCGAATGTGATATTTTTATGGCTTTTTTCTTGGTAAAAAGGAGCCATTATTATTGCATCTTCTAGGTGGTGTGCTCTTGTTGCCAAAAAGATTTCCACCAAGTGTAGCTTATGTGGCCTGAGTGGAAGACCATGACTTGGCCAAAAGTCTTCTAGAATCTCATAGATTGTTTGGTTTTATATTTTGGAGGTATTTTTATTTTCTGACAAAATAAAAAAATAAAAAGTTAGTTATAAATGTGAGTTCGAAAATAAAATATTGTTTGGATATTTTGTTTAAAATGAAATAATTGTTTTGATTGAAAACGTGATATATTTGGATATTGTATTTGTGTATTAAAAGGTGTGAACAAATGGGAGTAGGAAAAAATAAGGTGTGAACATAGATAGAGGGTGTAATAGTGTGTTTCAAAAAATATGTTAAGAATGAAAATGTTTGTGAAAGTAAGGAAGGAGTTGATAATTTTCATTTTCATCTTTTTCCAAAAAATGAAAAGGTATGTTGAAAACAAAACCAAACAGGCCTTAGTGATGTATGTTTGCATGGAGGTGGGGGTTAGTCTTAGCATGTCTAATGGAGCAAGATTAATGCTAAAAAATTGCACATATGAGGATTATAATCTCTATAATTAAGAGGGTGATTGATTAAATTTTTTAGATTTTATTATATAGTTTTTAGAGCATATAAGATATTGAATCTTATTTTAAGAATAAGCTATTGAATGTGTTTGTATAAAATAAGATTTTACTAATAGTAAATTTTTAAATTAATATGGTAAATTAAAAGACTTTTTGAAATTTAAAAATGATTTAAGAATACTTTAATTTTTAAAAAATAATTTATAAGGTATTTTAATATTTTATTTTAGAAGCTTACAAGTATTGCCTACAAAAATTTTACCAAATGTTTTGTGATACTTTATAAGTTTTTGGACATATTACAGGAGCTTATAAGGTCACAAAACACTTAATATTTATTTATTTATATAGAATTTAATATGCAATACTTGATAAAATAGAAGATCTGAGTTGAAATTTTTGGCATGTGACATGCATCTAAAATAGTTTTAGATACATGTTCTTTCTTGTTATGTATAATTTATAATGTGCATAATGATATATCCAAATTTACATACCTTCATTAGTACATTATTGTTATATGCATGTTGATTCTCCTTTGTTTTTCTTTTAATTGTGTAATTTTGACAAAATTTAGATTTTTTATAATTTCGAATTTTGAATTGTTTAAAATAATTTCTTAGGATGCTCAACATTAGTCATGAATTTTGTGTAATTTTAATTAAATTTAAATTTTATAATTTTTTAATTATTTATAATGATTTCATATGTAGGCTAGCATTATTTTTCAAATTCTTGATTTTATACTAAATTTAATGACCTTTCAATAATTTTTTAAACTAATCTTCACACATAAATTTATATTATTATTTATAATATGTGCAACTTTAACCAAAATTTAAATTATTAATTTTTTTTAATTTTTTAACAATATTTATAAATTCTTAATTTTTTAAATCATCAAATTATATCAACTAACCTACAATATTTATAGGATCTTTAAGTTTCTCTACATAAATTTATAATAGTATATACGAAATTGAGTTTTGTTGCTAATTATTGCACAATTTTAACAATATTTTGAAATTAGAATTTATTTTTTAATTTTTTATGATAATTTCATTGATTGCATTACATCAATTGAAATTTCAATGTTTTTATGAATCACTAAAAAATGAGATCTTTCAATTAGAATTGTATAATTTTAAGCAAATTTTAAATTCTTATAATTTAAAAAAAAATTAGCTGATTAGAATAATTTTCATAGATTGGTATACATTTGTTGTGAATTTTTTTTTTAATTTTCTAAATTATCAAAACATAATTTGTCATAATTTATCAAAAGCTAATATTCTAAATTAACTTTTCAAACATAATGAAGTCGTAATACCTTTTTAAAACTTATTCATACAAACATAAATCTATATCATTACATATGAAAAAGTTGACTCTTTGACATTAATTATATCATTACAAAGTGTATTATCTATTTAAACTTGTTTGTTTGACTTTTTCTTCTTCAATCCTATTGTTGCACTTTATGATTTATTAAATATCATTGAACTCTTGAATTTTCTCCTTTAATATTTTTTGGTATAAATTGATTGAATTTTTTTTTACTTTTATTTGACACATTTTTATTTACATATATACATATCATAATCACTAAATTGTAAAAACTAAAAACGAAGTACATCTAAAATATAGGGAGTGTTTTGTTATGTTTTCCCATAATAAATTTTTTTTGAGGAAATATAACCAAACATATATTTATTTTCCCTTCAAAACTTCTATTTGACAAAATATATATTATATATGTACAACATATAATTGTTTTATTATTTTAACAATAAAAAAAATTACTTAATTCTATTTTCATTCTAAAAACTCAACAAAAAGTATTAATTTAACTATTATAGTAAAAAATATTTCTTTTAAAATATAAACAGACATATTAAAATGTAATTTTAATATTTTTTAATAATTTATTTGTCAAAACACATAATAAGATCACATAAAAAACATAACCGAATATATATATTTACACCATCAATGCATTTTAAATTGCCTATTTTAGTTATTGTTGGGTGTATATAATAAAGGAAAATATAATTAATCAATTTATTTATTAATGAACTCCGAATCCTCGAAGGAATGCGAGACCACAACTTAAACTTTAGATCTAAACATGTCGACCTTATAAGAACTAAATACAATCCCCCACTCTAGATGGTGCCACGCGTCTTCAAGATCTACGGTCGCAATTTGAGGTCGTACATCCATAGGCTGTCCTTGAGTACTTCATGGGATGAGGCGATGAGGCCACATGTCCCAAATCAACGCTCCTGATCCACCACACGCATCCACTAATACCTTGAGGTCAGATCGTTAGCATGAGTGTTTAAGAGGGAGTTTAACCAGATTAGTATTTGACCCACATCAGTTTACTTTTGAAATTTGACTTTTAAAGTTAGAAAATTCAAAGAACATCACATATTGTACATAAAATATAGGGGGATGGTACAAAATTTAAGCCAATTTTAAATGCAAGAAGCCATAAATGAGGGGAGAAAACAATTGCTCTTGCACGTTCAATTGTAACACTACAGGATGAATTTAATCACAGACAACTGTATTAATTATATTTTACCTCAAGATCTGGAAATGCATTAATCTATTGATCCACTTCTCATCCATCATCTCATCCCCCAAATCATACAAATACATAATAATATTTATTTAATTGGGATCTATGGTTGTCAACATATATGCATGCAGTTCAAAGTTATTATTTTATTTATTTATATACACATACGTATTCAGGGACTGTTTGGATTTGTTTTTTGGAGGTATTTTCATTTTCTGGTGAAAAGAAATAATGAAAAGTTAATTATAAATGTGTTTTTGATAATGAAATATTGTTTAGAGGTTTTGTTTAAAAGGTAATGATTATGTAAGGTCGAAAATAAGTTGTATTTGGAGAATGTAGTGTTTTTGTATTAACAATTGTACACATATGAGTATGAGAAAATGAAAAGTGAAAATAAGAAGATAGTGTAATAATATGTTTGAGAAAAATGTGTTGAAAATGAAAATAGGGGAGAAATTGATAGCTTTATTTTTTTAGTTTCAAGGAAAAATGAAAAGGGACTTGGAAAACAAAACCAAACAGACACTTAGGGGCCATTTGTTTTTATTTTTATTTTCATTTTTATTATTTTCAAAATTTTAAATAATAGTTAGTAAAATGAGTTTGTATTTGAATAAATTGTTGGAAGGGTAGTAATTAGGTGGAGCGATAGTAATAGTGATAATAGAGAAAAAAGATATATTAGTTATTAGGAATTGTGTTTTTAGAATAGAAATAAAAATATGTTAGGTGAAAATATATATAAAGTGACGTGTTTTAATTTTTAATTAGTAAAAAAAATGTGAAAATAAAATTTGAAAAAGGAACCTCTTAATATTCTAATTTCAAATCTTATATAATTGATAATTTTATTAGATCAATTAATCATTTGATAATTTTCTTACTCTAATTTATAATTTATTATTTTATTTTATTTTGTAGAAACATGTGGAGTATTAAAAAAATTGTTTAGAAAATATTTAACTATGATTTGCATTGATTTAAAATGTTTATGTAAGTAAAATAGAAAGAAACTAATTGAAATAATCGGTATAAAATGCAAATTCATGCATTATTGAAATACTAAACATATCAAGAGTTCATTTAAATTCGAATTCTTAATTTTTTATATTATATGAAAAATTTATACTATTGAATCATATACCTTCCTGATTTATTAAAACGGTGTGGATATATAAATAGCTTTTTATAGCATTATTTATCAGTTGCGTGAGGTATAATTCTTGGTGAAATAACGACAAAAATCACTTATTTTAGACAGTGAACTTCTACAATGAAGATGTCTCAAATGATACGTAAGCCGTACGGGTTTTGTTTGCTTCTGAGATCGCAAAACATAGGCAATAAAATTGGTTATCGATAACAACTTCAAACTTGTAGGTTTAGAAACGAGGAAT
>JACGDI010004607.1:751066-773289 GCA_014898725.1 Jacaranda copaia
TTTAATGTAATATTTGAAACATATTATAAACAACAAGTTGTTGTGTTCTTTAAGTATGTTTAGAAAAAATAATAAATTTAAAATTTTAATAAAATCCCTAATCGTATAAATAATAAAATTGTCATTAATAATACTTTTTTTAATCAAATATCTTAAGAGTTTTATTTTAAAAATAGTATCTAACATCTTATAAATTTTAAAAATATTTATAGAATATAGAAAAACATAAAACTTTAAATAAATTTAGTCAAACACATACACTCTTATAGAAGTACAAGCTAGTCGAGTCGGTTTGCATGCCAACTAATCTGAGTTCTACCCGTTCTCAGTTCGAGTGAAGTTAAATCAAACTCGAACTCTAATTCGCACTGTTTATATCTAAGTTCGGGATTCGCACGTTAATACAGAATTAAATATTATTTATTATTTTTTTTATTTCAAATTTAAGTTCAAATTTTTTTTTTCAAACCCAACTCGACCCCACCCACCCCTACTCTCTTAACATGGCTAAATTAGGATCTTAAAATTTTATTAATACAAAATCTTGAATTCAAATCCAAATACGTTGTTATTAGTATTGTGCAGCTCAAACCAAATTTATGAAGAGGGCCGCCAGCCATTACTATGCCGTCAAAAGCATAAAATTAAGGTATAAATACGTCCATTTCAAGCCAATCAGTCTGAGCAACAAAATGTTTTATGGGATGCTTTTTAAGTATAAATAATAATGCACTTGCATTTAAACTCATGCTATTGAAGCAACCGCGATTGTTGTGAATAAGAACTGCGATCTGTTTGGTTGACTAACTTATACTTATCTCAAAACTCCTCCAAAAACATGGTGGGATATGGGAATGATTGGATTAGGACTTTTTGTCTTAGTGGGGCTTTGCACTTTACCAAATTGCCTTTATCTTTTAAAATATTTGAGGGGCCGATTAGATTTGTTTTCTAGATGTATTTTTATTTTTTGATAAAAAGAAATGATGAAAAATTTATTATAAATGTGTTTTTTGAAAATAAAATGTTGTTTTGATGTTTTGTTTAAAATGTAATAATTTATGTGGGGTTAAAAATGAATTAATTTGAAAAATGTGATGTTTTTATATTAAACGTCGTGCAAATATAGATAAAAAAAATGAAAATGGAAAATCGTGCAAATATGAATAGGAGAAATTGAAAATGGACAGAAGGTATATGAGTTTGTTTGGAAAATTATTTTGAGAATGAAAATATATGTGAAAATGGGGAAAAAGTTGATGGCTCTCTATTTTTATTTTCAACAGAAAATGAAAATGAGCTCAGAAAATAAAAACAATTGAGCTATTAGGTGAAGAATTTTATATTAATTTGATGTGATTTAATTTTGAAATAATTATTAAAAAATCATGTTATGCTGTACCAAAAGTACAATTTTGTATTGAATGTTCGATGTCAAATAATTCGCACTATTTAATATTTTTATTATTAAACATAATTTTTTTCTTAGTTTTATGTGTACGCTAAAACTAAAATATAGTATTGATATATACATGCACCCTCACCCACCTCTAATTATTATGGTATTCATAATCAATTATTCACTTTCATTTTATACTAATAAATTTAGTCAAACACGTTCTTATTATAAATTCAAATCAAATTCCGAATTATATAATTATATCAATCTATTTAACTTTAAAAAAATGTGATGTCATGGTGAGAAGTGCTAAGAATTAAATTTTGTTCTCAAGACCAAATATTATATATAACAAAAGGATGTGTTAAATCTTCTATAATAATTTATTCATTAGTCAAAGTAGCCAAGAACTAGAAAAAAAGGAAGCTGAAATTTGGAAATTTATACCAATTTTTTACAAAATAGATTTAGGAAATCTAAAATTGTCCCCATATTATCCACTAATAAAGAAGAATTATTATAGTAATAAGTGGAGATAGTTTCCACATGCATTATCGTTTTCACTATAATTTCCTCCACCCAAACACGTCCTATCATGGAAAATAAAATTATATAGAAAGCAGCCAGTATTAATTACTCACCACCCCCACCCTCCTCCCTATTAATACATCCAACACTCCGCCTCCCTCTCTCCCCAAACCCCCACCTGTCTCTGAATACCTATCTGAACATGAGAATCCCATTTCTCTCCACTGTCTGATACCAGTAGAGATATAGGTAGATAGCCCATAGAAATCAAAAGCGAGAAAAAAAGAAATGGAAGGAGTTTCAGCCACTGTATACAAAGGAATCAGAGGATACTGGCGGAGGAAAGGCTACGAGCGGCTGAACGCCGGCGGCCGGAAAAGAAAGCCGCGTGTGGTGGAGCTAGCTTCCATCGCCGAGGGGTCCAAACGGCAGCGGCGGCGTTTCTGGCGGATAAAACTGACGCCGCGGCTGAAGCTGAAGCTCCGCTTCTCACCGAAGAAGTTTTTGCTCGGTTTTCGAGATGCGTACGTTAATATGATGATGAAAATTGCGAACACGCGTGCGATAGGCGCCGGATTCGGCAGTGGATATCCCGGCGATGGAGTTGCGGCGTTCGGAATGAGACCGATTAAAGAGTACGACGAGCGGATGATTGTGGAGATCTACAAATCCGTCGTGATGGCGCAGGGACAATTGGTGCCTCGCGATGCAGCGTGGATTGGCTCCGAAATTAGCTGCCGACGGTAATAAATTTATTCATAAACTCATACCGCAGCTGTATATTTCAATTTTCGCTAAATCCAGATCCATAAAGTTTCAATTCCAGCCTTTTTTTTTTAATTTCCGTTTTCATTTCTAGTAGCCTTTTTCACAACAGAATTGGCTCTATTTTAGACACAGTTTTCCTGGAATAAATCTGTGTCCATTGCAATACAATTGTAACTTTGGGTATTAGTAAGAAATCTATTTCAATATTTACTAACTCTAAATGATTTTAAGAAGATAGTACTTTTTTCCATTTATTTATTTATTTGTTTGGTAAATGATAATCAGCATAATGTTGATGAAGTAGTTTTCACTGATCAGAATCAAAGAACGGCTGAGGTATTCCGTTTCTTGATAGAATGATAAATGAATATGTCTATTTTTGTAGTATGTTTTTATGTGAGCAATTTGATTCCACATATTTTCCTCATAAATATTGATCATTGTTGCGTACTCGATCAGTATCAATTTCCTTTTCTCGTTCTGTTTGATTGTAACATCAATTATGTTTTTCCCTCTAATTTTTTTAATTTTAATTGGGAATAAATCAGCATTAACTTCTTTCCTGTTCTTGATTAATTGTCAATAACTGCAATCCAATATATCATTGGTCCAAATTTTTTTTGTTCCATTCAATTATTAAATTTCACAATCCATGTTATCAGTTCCAGACAACTAAATCACTCACTTCAATCGATCCTCCAAAACCAAGAGCGTGTTTACGTGTTCGATTCAAAAACAATACTGGCATGGTGAGATTCTCAATCAAGATCACGTGATCAAGGGACCATATTTCTTGACAAGTTTGTGTCAAAAGTTTGGTGCTTCATTATTATCAGTTACCAATTGTCATTCTTTATAATGAGCTGTCAATTTTAACAACCGATTTTAATGGCATATTAATCTCCGTGGAATTTTTTTCATTTATGTTCTTGTTAGAACATGTTTGGGTTCTTGTAAGAACATGATTATGTTCTATAATATGATTTGAGAAAGTATTTATGGACTAATACACATATGATTAAGTGGATTAATATATTTGATGAAATTCAAACATTTTTTTTAAGAACATTACAAATAATGAAAATTATCTTTACAATAAGTTAATAGTATTCAGTTATCAAATCAAATAAATTGAAGTACAAACTGCACATAAGGTGCACAAAGGAACACATTTGGGTTTGAACTCGAGATTTTCTATATAATAGAGGAGACTGATGTTGCTGGGCTATAAGCCAAATTCAAACTTAAAACTTTTTAATTGTGGAGTATTTTGGCTTTAATTTTATTATTTGGATAAAGTTTCATTTACGTCTCATTATTTTTATTCAGAACATGTTGCATTAAAAAAAAATAGGATCATTTAGAGCGTATTATATACAAATTTTATACATGCAACCAATAAACCCTATTTAAATTTTTAATTGAGATTTTAAGTATGAATTGAGTTGAATATGAAGAGAGTGGGATTCCTTCCTATTGTTAAGTCAAGTTTAGTTTAGACCAAATTGAAAATTTATAATTAATAAATTCACAATCATGATGAATGTACGACAATTTAAATAATTCTCAAAACCAACTCTATCATAAATTTTTGAGAAAGGGCTTGTTTTTGTGCATTTTTGGTGAATTGTAAAAAATATTTTGAAAACACGAGTTTTTAGAAGAAAAGTTGAAAAATGTGCCAAGTATTTTTTTTTATTTTGGGAAAATATGAAAAATAAGTTGTCTATTTTTTTATATTTTAGAAAGAGATAAATTTTATCATTAATGTCGAATCAATTGCTTTTTGGTTGGGTTTATAGGATAAAGTGATGTTTATATATTTGTAATAATTAAAATATGATTATAGGATATTTTGTAAATGAATTGTAAAGATTTTTTGGGTATTAAAATATTGTATTTTAGAATAAAGATTGAAAATTGTGTACAGATTTTGTATTTATCCTGAAAATTGAAAAATATTCTGAAAAATACCAAAAGAATAAAGCCCAAAATATCAAAAAATAAATATTAATTCTCTCTTTAACATAAATAAATGATAATCAAGTTGCCGGGAAGTGACGTCACATTTCTGTGTTACGAAATAAAATTAATATTAAAAACGTTAAAATCGTTACTGCATTTTTCGTACGAAAGCCAAAAGCTTAAAAAAGTGGGAATGCATCACATCAAGCAGAAGTCGTGTTTAATGCCGCCGAATCTTTAGGAGAAGTACTAAGATATATATATATATATACGCTTAATTACAATTTCCAACTGTAGGTCAAAAGTCAACTATTCATTAATGCAACGATTCCCTCCCCGCCCCGCCACCCACACCCCCACCCCAACCCCCCCACGCCAACAATTTTGATTTTTGAATTCTATTTAATTACCATAATTTTGTTCTTATTGCCTGGGTTTAATTGTGTCCAACCCATGAAAGATTCCGATTTGACCTCGTTATTTAGCTTTTATTGTCGTGTTTTTACATGTTCACGCCTTTGGCATATAGTGCAAAAGCATCAAGGTGTTGTTGGACGATTGAGACACGACTATAAGTCATAAACCGTCAAAAGTATGGACAAAGTCGAAATTCTTTTTTTTTCAATTAAGAATATTTTTTTGTCCAATGGCATTAATCTTCCTATATTATGTAAAATGTCTTAAGTTCGAACATAAATGAGCTCTTTCATGCACTTTTAATGCATTTAAAATTGATGGCTTGGCCCCCCTCAGAAGGAGGCCTTATTTGCCTTCCACCTAAACTGTGTAGGAAAAGCTTAAATCAAATCCCAAGAAACAGTCAAGCTTTATATGATCTTTTTGTTTAAGTGCAAGTAGTCTACATCTTCACAAACATGTTTATTTTATTGAATCTCTTTCCGAAATAACGCGTCTCACTGGCACATACACAATGTTAATCATTATTGCCATGTCCTAAATGCTCTTTTGAGTAGAATGCTATGTTAAAACGAAAGTGTCACCTACAGCCCCAGTGGTGAAAAAGGAATTGCTCCTTTCGGAATCACACTTGGTTATAATTTGTATTTTAATTTACTTAATCTGATAATAAGATGGTATTGATTGGTTGAAGAATAAAAAATCGTCATTTATAATGTTTTCTAAAAAAAAGTTAAAAATATTTTTTTATTTGAATATATATGTCATCTGAAAAAAAATAAGAAAATTATGTAACTCTTGAATGTGTTGACACTCAAAAGCAATGTGTTGACAAAGGAACGAAGCTTGAAAATTCAACCATCCGTTGAGCACTTATCTTATGCGTTATCGTAATTAAATTAGAATTGCTAAAAAAAAATAATAACTTAAAAATCAATAGCCTTGAATACAAGTTAATTATATGTTTTTTTTTTTAAATTCATTTGTATTAATTTTAATATACATCTATTAAAATTCATCTACTTAAAATAATTCAATCAACCAATATTTTCCAAAATTAAGAAAAAATTAAAAAAATAAATAATTAACTAATGACGTATAATTTATACTATTAACAAAGTACATATTCCTTTTTTTGTGTGTTTTAGAATAATTACCTAAACTGCCTTATTTTTTTTATATAATAACTATCATTTATCATAATTTTTTAATTTTTATTTATAATAATTTTTAAACAAATATGTTTAAAATTATTTAAATAAATTTACATTATATAAAAAAAAATATTATTGTTATATAATTAACATGTTATAAAAATTTTAACACATGCAATAATATGCCAAGTTGCTCGTTATATATTATTTTTCTATGCACATCGAAAATACTTCCCATTGGATGAAATTGATGAATAGAAGTCTATCTATGGGCATGACTCGGCCCACGATTTTTAGATATAATTTATCTTTTGACCAAACAAAGGATGTGACTCCAAAGATGCTTTATGTATGTAAAATTGGCTTATGTGAATCATCGTTGCCTTTATTTTAAAACCCAAAATATAATAATTTTTTTTAATATAAAATTATCATTTAATCATTTCCCAAAGTGATTTTAGAATATAGTTCGCAAGAGGTTGTCCATGCTATTAATAGAAACGATTCTCTCCCTTTTACACTCGATTTTATCATTAAAAATTATAGATAATTAAAAGAAGATATTACTTATCTATATATTTCTTTTATTAAATTATCAGTAAATACGATAGTTCATTCAATTGCAAAGGCTTCTAGTTTTATGTCTAATTATGGAATTTGGGAGGTAAATCCTCCTTAGTTCAAGTTTCTTAAACAAGAAAAAAGAAAAAAAATTCCCATAGAAAATTATATACACACACTCGCACACACCATTCCTATATAACAAAATAATATAAAATCTTATCATCTCCCCCCTAACTCAACAAAAAATCAATTGATTTGATGTTTATACTAGAAAATGATTCCTTCCAAAATATAAATAAACATATGAATTTACTTTAAATAATCTCGAACTACTTCAAAATATAAATAAATATGCATCACATTTTCTCAACCCACTTCAAAATCTCGAACTACTCCAAACATAACCAAAGTTTCCTTTCAGACAATTTTTAAAACCCTCCGTTTTGGGGTATATTTGAGTGAAGGCTGTCAATGAAGTGGATTTAAATTTGAAAATGATTTTATTCAGAATTTTGAACTGATAAAAAAATTAATAGATATAATTCAATTAAAAAGATTTATAATTCAAAATAAATAGAGTGAATAAAGATTTTGCTCGACTAGATTCATTTTGAGTTTAAAGAAATTTATGGACATTGGACCCCCATATATAGGGCTATAAGATATTTACATGTGAATGGGCTTTATGGGCTATATCTCTTAAATCAAACTCTTTTATGTGATATTTTGTCCCAAGAAGAATGTTGTGATTTAGGCTATATTTCTCTGACCCAAATTTTTATTGGGCCACCAATAACTACAATTATTTTAGGGCAGAACTATAAGATCCAAGTGAAGATGTTTGTTTAGTGCATTGAGGATCTAAGCAGTAAGGACCAATACTTCTTTCTGGCTTTTATGTCTTATGGAGTAACTTTAACCCTTATGTATTGGCAATTTTGGCACTCAATTGGGCAAGTCAACTTTTACTCTTTGGTAACTTTTCATTTTCCACTAGTCAATTTTATACCTTGCTTAAGGGTGAAGACTTTGATTAATATCAATGGCTAAGCTTTATAACTTCTAAATGTAATAAAGTTGAAAAAATATAAGGTATTAAAAGGTAATTGATGTAAGATAGGTATGATTAAAATATAAATATTTAAAACTTCTAGATGCAAGACAAAACATTAAAGATAGTAAAAGAAAATAAAGTAATTTGTAGTGGTTCGATAAGTCTGCATTCACTATTTAAGTTACAAGTGTGATTTAGGAGTTTTAATATGCACTTTATTTAAGGAAAAAGATTAGTATAAAAGTAAAACAAATTGAGTGACTCATCTTTGCTCAATTTCTTGCAGACAAAAGGGTAAGATCATAGCTATCCTATTATTGAGTTTGACAGAGTCTAAACTAAAGATAGCTATATGAGCTGACAATTAAAAAACACTTTTATTCAAACTTATAGTAGAGAATATCTCTCAAATATGTTTCTCTCAATCTGACCTGCATCCTTTAAATACTCTGTGGATTGCAACGATGAGTTAAATCTTTTACTTGATGGGACTCACCTAGGAGTGTTCATAGGTCGGGTTGGGTCGATTTTGGGTGAAAAATGAATCCAAATCTATTATTTTTAATTGGTTCGATTTGGTTCAAGTCTTCTGATTTTTAATGCCTGAATCCAAACCGAACCAAACCAAACCAACCCGATCGGGTTGGTTTGGTTCCGATAATTGAGTCTCAAAAGAGAGAGGGGGGGGGGACAGGAGGAAGAGAAAGCACACGTTGCAATTTTTTTAGTTTTTTAATTTGAAAATCAAAACAATCAAATTATTTGCAAAATATTTATTAAAATTCAAAGGCACACAATATTACATAAGAGCACCACAAGTCATAATTGTTATAAATTATCTTCTTCTTTACTACAAGTCATGATTGATAACATAAAATTTTAAATCCAAATCTAAGTTAAACATTAAATATAAATATAAAAAACAAAAGTCAAATTTTTTTTAAAAAATATATTTATTTAAATTAAATGATTGGGTCGGATCGGGTTGGTAAAAATAAAATTCAAGAACCGAACCAATTTGATCGAATTTGGCCCGATCAAAATCGATGACCTGAACCAATTAGATTGGTTCGATTTGATTCATTGGATCGGGTTAATCCAATGAACACCCCTAGACTCGCCTAATTATTGCTCGAGTGAAGCTGTCAAAGACAAGTTTTCTTGTCGGCATTTATTTTACTTCCTTAATAAGTGCAATGTCAATTTACCATACTTAAAACTCCAACCTTAAGGTAAGTTTCTTGATCACCCCTGATTTAAATTGAGTTTCCTTGTTGGTATTGATTCAAGTTCTTTAATAACTGTACTAATAAGTTACCATACTTAAACACCAATTTTGAAGTGAGATTCTTGATCACCCATGATTTAAGTAACAACTAGTTTTCTTAATCTGCAAACAAATAATTGCAAAGCAAAATTAAGAAATTTAAGAAAAATAAAATTTCTCACAAAATTTTGCCCCTATTCCCGTTCCCCAAATCCCTACAGGGATCCCCAAAAGATTTTTTGTGCATGCATAAAATGGCTAAAAAATAAAAAATAACTAGATCTCTATTAATATATTTTATTAATTTATATTTTATAATTAATAAATTTTTTATAAATTATATGAAATTACTAGAAAAAGTATAAAAAAATAGTTATATATAAAATATTATATATGAATATATATAATATAAAAAAGTATATATGTAATATAATGTGTATATATATTTTTTTAATTAATATGATGGGGCGGGGACTCCGTGGAGCAGGGAGTATGATCCCCGTTCCTATTCCTGAATTAGTTTCAGAGGGAATTTCATCCATATCCCCATCCCTGTGGGGAAAAATTCCATGAATTCAGGGATCCCCGTGGGGACTCCAAAATTGGGGAATTTTTGGCCATTCCTAAGCTTAAGCTTGTAATATTAGTATTAATCGAGCTCGAATTTAGTTGGAGTAATGAATTGCTTGAAAAATACTAAATATTGAATGAGATATCAAATTATTAATATATAATAATTATTTAATAAAATATATAAAACAAAAAAATAAATTATTAATATATAATGATTATTTAATTAATACATAAAAATACTTAAAAATAGAATAAAGTTTGAATGGTTGAACCTGAATTACTATAAAGTTCAACTTAAACTACTTATAATCAAACTGTCTGTGCTGCGCTCTTATGCGTATGTATGCTATTATTTTAATTTTTATTAATATATTAGATACATTTTTCCTATTATAACTAACAATTTGGTTCGATTTTTAATTGACAAAATTAAAATCGGACCGAATTAATAGTATAATGCTGAAATAATATCATACTATTGTTTTTACATTTTTTAATAAAAAAATATTTTAAACTTTTTATATATTTCTCTAACAGCTAAGTCCAACTAAAAGCCCAACCTAATGAAAGGAGAAAAAGAAAAAGAAAAAATCGAAACGAACCAAATTAAATTGAATTGATTTGATTTAGTTCAAATCAGATGGTTAATATTATATTAAAATTAATTGATTTAATTTAATGAATTTTTTAAAAAAAATTCAATTAAAATCGAATATGATTACTCTTACTCTGTACGGGTCAAATAGGCCCATTTAAGATGTAGAGTAGATGAGTACATTGACTGTGGTCCGGTCGTGCCCGGTCCCCCGCCGTTCTCCGAATAAGTGAAATAATTGTATGTGGTGGAGACCAGGCTGGCGACGGTGGAGCATGTCGTACGGACCGAGGCACACATTTGGCTATGCATGTCTTTTACTTGCCGTTTCCGCCCGGACCATAAAATTCAAAGGAATCGCATTGAAGCTGGTGCACCGTACACCTGCAGAATCTGTCTCTATTTGACATGACATAAATTGCTAGCATTGGATTCTCCACGTGTTCACACATTACTGGCTGAGATAGCACCCATGTCAATGATCTTGAGCACACTAATTTATTTGTCGCTTAGTAGTTATTTCTCCTTATTTATGTGTTTTCCCAAGTTTGCTTGCAGGGTGTTTGTTGATGTTTTATTTTCATTTTATGTTGTTTTTATTATTTAAAAATAAATTTATAATAATTTTTATTAATATTCTAATTTATTTTCATTTTAAAATATATTTTTTAGTAAATTATATATCTTCTCCGAAAAATCTATATATCTTCTTTCTTTTATTTGTTATTACTATCTTCCTATCCACCTACAACATATTAAAACTAACATAATTATTATTTTTTCAATAATTTATCGAAATGCAAATTCATTTTCAACTCATTTACTTTAACTAACTATTTAAATTTTAAAAACATACAATTTGAAAAATAAAAATATAAATATAACCAAATTCACTGTTAGGTATGACAATAGTTTCGAATAAAATGGGGATTCGTCCCGAATTCGTTTTTAATGAGATGGGCCTAGGGTTAATTAAGCGGATTTTAAGGAGGGTATTGAGTTTAGATTTAAGAAATTCGGCTGGGTTTGGAGCGGATTACAAGATTAGATAAATCTGCTTCGTATAATATTAGTAAATATTATATATATGAAGTTGGAATAAATTAATAATTTATTGGCCTACAAATTGAATTGGCTATGTTGAGAGTTGCAATTTGTTTTGTAGCAAAATTTGTAATCTTTTAATTTAATATCAAGTGAGATTTAAAAAAAAAAAAAATCAAATTAGGCGAATCTAACTCGTTGAGTTCGGTTTCAAATAGGAGGCTGAACGGGGCAAGAGGGTTTCGCATCTCAACAAGGCCATGCTTGGGTCTTGCCAAACATGCCCCATTGTCATCATCCTAAGTTTGCTCAAAACTTTTTGTTTCTATTTTTTTTTATTCTAATATTGTATGATTAAATATATGTGTCCTATTAAGAAAATTGCATTACAAAATTAAGAAGGAAAATAATAAAGGGTATAAACATTTACATAATTCACCTCAATCGATCTATTTTATATGTGAGAGGAAGAAAATTATAATTACTAAATTAAATGAGATTCACAAATTATATGTTATTTTTTGTAAAATTTTCAAAATTGACTCGTTGAGAATTACACAAAACTTTATAAAAGAAAACTCAAAATAAAAATTTTTTTGTTCTCCACATATTTTTTAACTGTTATATCATAATTAAATTCCACGTTATTCAATATTATAACCAAATAATACAACACTACGTTAAATAAATTGTAATTTAAGATATTAAAATATAATAATATTATAAAATAAAATATAGAAATTGGATAGAGAATAATTCGAGTCTTTTTTGTGTACATGTATAATGTTTTTCTTATCTATTTTAAGTCCAAACAACCTTAATAAGTATATATTATTGGATGGTTTTTTTCTCAATGTGTTAAAAAATAATTTCAATTGACATTTAACTTTACATTAAAAAAAATTGAAAATTTACACATTTATTCATGTTTTATCATAGCAATCACATTGCTTAATAAGGACAAGAAATGGTGCATCATGATTCTTAACACGTTGCTCCAATAACCTATGTTAAATTGCCAATTAGATAATTAGGAAATTTTTATTTTTATTTTTATTTTGTGGATCTTTTAGAGATTAATGATATGGGGGAATATAATTTTGGAGTAGAATTGGATAATGTATTGAGAATAATGTTATATTATTATATATTATTTTTTTTGGTGATATAATAATTAAAAATATATATTTATATGAAAATCATGATGAAAAATATAAATTTAGGTTTTTAATTGATTTAATGTCTGTTTGTTTTTACTTTCAAAACACATTTTCATTTTCTCCTAAAAATGAGAATAAAAAGTTATCAACCTCCGCTTGTTTTTACAAATATTTTCATTCTCAGTTCATTTTTTTCAAATACACTTTTACATTTTTTCTTCATTTTTATATTTTATTTTATTTTTACTCTCATTTGCACGACTTTAAGTATAAATACACAATAATATTCAAATACAACTCATTTTTAATCATAAACAATCATTTTATTTTAAACAAAACATAAAAATAATATTTTATTTTCAAACTCACATTTATAACTAACTTTTCACTATTTTTTTTTATTAAAAAACAAAAATACCTCCAGAAAATAAAATCAAACGGGCTATTAATGATTTAAAATTTTGTGAAAGAAAAAAATATATATTCAAGGGAAATACTTTTATGTTTTGAAAACAAAAATAAAATCCCCTGAAAAACGAAAACATTTTCCGAAAATAAAAACAAATTTAACCAAAATTTTCCTTTCTTTTTTTTCCAAATAATATAGAAAAGATTTGCACCACATTTTGTGCTGTGGTTCTGGGCCATTAAGACAGAATATTTTCAGACCCAAAATTTAAACAGAGTATTTATTGCGGTAGTCCAATCAATTTCTTTCCTTTTTTTTATTTTTCTTTTTTGACAGAACAATTTTATGTCATATATTCCCACTGGTCAATGGGTACTAAGTTTGATGATTTTGTGATTTAACGTAATCTTAATAATTATTATTAAATTATCATTTATTACTACGTAATAGGTAGCAAAAGTGTACTTTAGCATTTAATAAATACTTTTCATTGTTCACAAGAAAATTTCGAAGCACTTCATCGTGAAATTATGTTTTAAAAAAAGAAATTAATAATCCGTTTATTTTTATTTTCTATGCTCATTTTTATTTTATGTTGAAGATAAAAATCGAAAGTGATCTAATTCTTTCATATTTTCATTTTCAAAACATTTTTTCAGTTAAACTCTTAGGTTCTTTCTTCGTTTTTACTTTTAATTTTCTCCTATTATCATTTTGACAATTTTTAATATAAAAATATTATATTTTTTAAATACAACTCATTTTCAATCTTATATAATTATTATATTTTAAACAAGACACTCAAATAATATTTTATTTTTAAAAACGCATATATAACTAATTTTTTACTATTTTTTTTATCCAAAAGATGAAAATGCCTCCAAAAAATAAATTCAAACGGCCTCTAAAATTACAACGATCTTCTGTAGATAATTAGATTTAAGCGTAAAATATACATATGCTTGCATATTTAAATGAGAAAGATTCCTAAAAGTGTGAAATTTTGAAAATATTATTATAATTTAATCATGAATTTAGTATGAAAAGGTGAAAAAAAAAAGTAAAACATTTTCTCAAAGTCATAGCAAAATTGTCTCCCCAAAATTTCAGTGTTGTTAACTTAAAACTTAAATTCAAATAAGTCAAGTAGCCCAGTGGCATAAGTTTTCCATATAACGTGATAGGTCAAAAGTTTGAGTCCTAAAGGACTCCTAATATGTGTGTATAAATTTAAAAAAAATTAATTCAAATAACATTATAATAATTTCTTTCGAACATATTGAATTCTTTCAAGAATTTCACATTCATCTAGATGTTCTTTTTTACTATTGAAATTTCTGAATTAAATGCAACTAGACTATTCCAACGAAATATAGGTTTAATGAAAAAGAAAAATTATAATTTTATTAGTTTTATTAATAGAAACTAATGCACTACAAAATAACTTTAGCTTTAGTTATTGTTGTCGTATTTATAATTGATGGTGACAAAAGGGGCCATGGGCTTTAAATTTTCCATTCAAATTTTCCTAGAGAGGGTCCTAGACCTAGGTTTTGCAAACTATAATAGTGTTAATATTGAAATATGTTGCAAAAAATAAAAGATAAAAAGAAATATTATAGGAATGTTTGTTTATGTTTTCTGTTTAATTTTATTATATGTTTTGGGATAATGAATTATTGGATAATGTGAAAGTTGTCTTTTCAGTATGTTTGTTTATATTTTGGAGAAGACATTTTTTATTATAACAGTTAAATTAATACTTTTTGTTTGATTTTTAAGGTGAAAATAAATTTAAATAATTTTTTATTATTAAAATAATAAAAAAATATATATTATAAAAAAAATATATTTGATTATATTTTTATAAAATAATATTATTATGGGAAACATAACCGTGGTATAGGTGCGTGTGGTACATGACCTCTTAGTATGATTGCATATCATTATCCCCAATTATTGAACATGCATCTACACATAACTTAGATGAGATTCTAAGTAATCTAATAAAAATTAGCCAATTATTGTCATCCATTGGTAATAAAAAAGATAATTAATATTAAAACCCAAAACTCTCTCAAGAAATAAGAAAATTTCCCCGGGTGTAGTTTTTTTTTTTAAATTATTATTAATCTATAATTTTTTTTAATTTTTATTTTGATTTAAACTCTAGAAATGAATTAAAAATTGTCGAAATAAAATAAAATAAAATAAAGAAAAGAATGAAAAAAGTGATGTATGCAAAAGCCCATGTGTCCGAGAAGGATGTGTGTGTTTCTTGTATAGAGCATGGGCTTGTTGGGAGGCAATTGTCATTGTGACTGAAGAAAACGACAGCTGGCCTTTCTATAATGTCACAATTTTAATGAGGGTATTAAAAATAATTAAAGGTTTTTTTTAGGAGGAAAAAGAAAATATTTTTCATACTATATTTGATAAGGTGCGTTTGTTGCTAAGGCCTTGTTTGTCTGGTTTGATTAGGGTTGATAAGTATATAAACTCGCTCAATAAATAGATTGGTTTGCATGTTGGATGAACATGAATTATTATTGTTGTTGGTCGATTTATTTAATGATATTGTTCTCGTATTTATTTAGGTAAGATCATAATACAAATCCAACTAGCTTTATATCCACGCGTATATATGAATAATAAAAGAAATAATTTATTAGTTACTTAATATGCAATTCCTTTATCTTTTGAATTATGAATCATATATTCTTTTTATTTTTTCATACATGTACACGCATTTGAGATTATTTGAACTTGAATCTTAAACCTCATATATATGTGTGTGTGTGTGTGTGTGTGTGTGAGAGAGAGAGAGAGAGAGAGAGAGAGAGAGAGAGAGAGAGAGAGAGAGAGAGAGAGAGAGAGAGAGAGAGAGAGAGAGAGAGAGAGAGAGAGAGAGAGAGAGATGATGCCACTTAACTAGTTGGCCAATAACACATATTTTTGTAACTCATGTGAATTATATATACTCTTTTTTTTGCCTTTTTAAAGGTAGGGGGATCGTTATCAATCTGATTTGAGTATCCCGCAGTCTCAAACTCACCAATGATCTAAAGTTATAATTGGTGCAATCGAAGTTAATTTGGCCCACATGTTACCCATGCTAGGGTCATAGGCTTGCACAACTGAACTTGGTGAATGTGAATTATATATACTTGTAATCACTCATCTTGAACATACTGTATAATCAGCCATTTTAAACTGACCATCATAACTTGTGAAAGGACGAATTCACCCTCAAATGTAAAAACTAAATAAAACCCATAAAATCCAATTAACCCTAGATACTAACTTTTGAATATCACCAATTTGTTGCAATGAGTTTAGGTTGGATTTATTTGAGAGAGTTTGCCCATCAATATATGAGGGATAGCAACAATATATTGGTTAAAATTGAAAGTCACTTGTCTGATGGCTTGTAGTTCAGTGACATTAATCTTTCATATTTTGTGAAATGTCTTGTATTCAATCCGGATGAGTATTATTGTGCACGTTTTGTGCATTTGCTAATATAATTTGTACTTTAATTTACTTGATTTAATAATAGGATAATATCGACTTATTGAAAGGATAAACTTTATATAATGTTCTATTTCTAAAAAAAATAGAAAATTGAAGTAATTTTTCATATTTTATTTGTTATGATAATATACAATACCATCAACACAAATACTAATTTGGATAAATCATAGAATATCCTTGTTTTAAATCCATGAAACCATACAATTGATGGGATAATATTGACATATAATCTAGGTAAATTTAATTTATCCTTCTCTAGTTTATCTTGTGCAATCAAATCTTCCCTAGCAAATGGGCTCTAAGGTTTTGGCCGTATATTTCTATGGTGGAAATCTCAACAAACAAAAAACCTTACAAAAGCAAAATACCAAAAACACCCTCCCAAAACTCTCTTACTAGTAAAATTCTTGTTTTGCTTTTGTCGCCTTCTCCAAAGAAGGGGAGAGAGAGAGAGAGAGAGTCTGTGACAGAGTGACTGCAACGCACGTCGGCGCGTATTAACACCAAGCCCTTTGAACTTCCATTTTCTGTTCATGGATTGATTCTCTCTCCCCACAATTTCTCTCTGACGGAAATTCGCTTCGTTCTTACGGCATGCCATTAGAGAGAAAGAAATTCCGAAAAGCAAAGCACAATTGCCCATTGGGTTTTGGAATTTTATTCAATAGGTTTTTGGCCCATTAATTTCTTTTGAAATTGTGTTTTTCTCCCACCCAACTCTGGCGGACCTCAGAGGAACCCTAGCGTTCCTCCTCTCGTCGGTTGCCTCCGATTGTTTTGATTTCAAGTCGAGGAAAAAAAAGCAAAAGTTCTACTACAGAGGAACAAAAATGTTGTGGATAATGAGATTTTCGGGGTTTTTCTCTGCGGCAATGGTGATGATTGTGCTCTCCCCTTCCCTTCAATCCTTTCATCCTGCGGAGGCAATTAGATCTTCTCACGTTGATTCTTATCTCAGGTTCCCCACAGCCACACATTTCTTCGATAAATTCTCATTCCGAAGAGCCCCGGCATTCCGCAATGCAGAAGAATGCCGCTCCTCAGAGTCGGAAAAGTCCAGCGTCTGCGATCCATCTCTCGTTCACGTAGCAATTACCCTCGATGTTGAATATCTACGTGGCTCGATCGCCGCCGTCCATTCAATTCTTCAGAATTCCAAGTGTCCGGAGAGCGTGTTTTTCCATTTCCTGGTTTCGGAAACGGGTCTCGAAACCCTAGTCCGGTCCACTTTCCCGGAATTGAAGTTCAAAGTGTACTATTTCGACCCGGAAAGAGTACGGAGCCTAATTTCAAGCTCAGTCAGGCAGGCGCTTGAACAGCCACTGAATTATGCTCGAAATTACTTAGCGGATCTTCTAGAACCTTGTGTGACTAGGGTGATCTACTTGGATTCGGATCTGGTTGTGGTAGATGATATATCGAAGCTTTGGAGTACAAGTTTAGGGAAAAGAACAATCGGCGCACCGGAATATTGTCACGCGAACTTCTCAAAATATTTCACGGAATACTTCTGGACGGATTCTAGATTCTCCGGCGTGTTTTCTGGTCGGAGCCCGTGTTATTTCAATACTGGTGTAATGGTGATAGATCTGGCCAAATGGAGGCGTTTTGGGTACACGCGCCGCATCGAGCGGTGGATGGAGATACAAAAGACAAGTGTGAGCCGGATCTACGAGCTGGGTTCCCTGCCACCGTTTTTACTGGTGTTCGGCGGACATGTGGCTCCCATCGAGCATAGGTGGAATCAACATGGGTTGGGTGGGGATAATGTACATGGGAGCTGCAGGGACCTTCATGCTGGTCCGGTGAGCCTGCTCCACTGGAGCGGCAGCGGCAAGCCCTGGCTCCGGCTCGACTCAAAGCAGCCGTGCCCACTGGACTCGTTGTGGGCACCGTTTGATTTGCACGGACACTCGACGTGAACTATTTTTGTTCTCTGTAACAGCTGTCTTCCGCCGGTAAATTCCTCCAGTGACTGATCCTTTTCTTTTCTTTTTCTTTTTTTCTTGTTACATTTGCTCATAATAATTTTTTTGTTTACTATTTTTATTTCTGCTTACAATTTCCATTTTTTTTTCACTTCTTTGATTATAATTTTTCCTTTTGTTCAATTATTAATTCCTTCTTCTAAACTTTGTTTATTTTGATGATTAACTCATTACCTGTCATGATCCCTTTGTATTCTATTCTATTATCTCTCCCTTGAAAATAAAAAAGTAAAAAAGAAGGATTATCATATTTCTGTTCTGTGGTTTTCCATCTGGCATTGTTCACAGTTTCCTTTTTTTTTTTTGTCTATATTTTAATTCTGCGGATATATTTGTATAGAAAATAAAACATATTCACAGGACCGACAATATGATAAAATACAAAATTACTTTGAATCGAGAAAATGGACTGGAAGTTTTTAGTGGGGACCGAATAAAATGACGAAATTGCCTTTAATACAGCTGAACTCTTAATGGGATTCAAGGGGTTTGATTGTTTATGAATTGGAATATTTCGTTAAAATGATTTTTTGGGAAGCGAAGTTGAAGAATATGATAGTTATTCGTTTGTGTTTGGATGGTTGTACTTCGGGAGGAAATAATATGTTATTTTTATAACTTTTTTGTTTGGTTTGTAGATTGAAGGTTATATTTTAAAATTATATATATGTATATATAGATTGGCTAGGAGAATAAAAAATAAGAGGTTTAAATATTGAAGAATAGATAGAAAATGAATTTGGAGGATATTTTGGATATATGTATTTTGAATAATAGTATTGAAGAATGTGACGAGTTATTTGTTTGTATTTTAAAAATTAAAAAATATTGTAGTAAATTACAAACAAACAAGCCCAAACCCAAAGTATAAGAGTATAAGAGGACTCGATGTTGTCGGCCTACTTGCGTTCTACTTTAGTAATTTCTGTGTACTTTGTGGTCGTAAGTGTAATTTTATTTCCAATATGTTGAATTCATCTGTCCTATTCTGGTGTAATATACTTCATATGTTTGTTTTATTGCTATTCTGGTCTAGTATACGTATATGTTGGTAGCATACATGACAGCTGGAGGTTGTGGGTGGGTCTATCGAAGATTGTGACTGTGGAGTTGTCTTTTTTTAGTATTTATTTAATATGATGGTAAGGGCTATTTTGGTCCCATGCCATTTAACCGTCTGATATAAACATCATATTTATAATATGAGGATGAAAGTTTGAATTTATTGAGCTTTTGGCATATGTGAATATAAATGCAAAAAAAATTAGTTCTAATTTGTGGGTAATAGTGTTAGGTCATATATATATATATGGGGTATGTGACATGGTCTGGATAGGTCGGTGGTGCTCTTTTGTTGGTGAGGAATGAGATGGTACACTTGCTCCCACTTTGAAAGGTTGATTATTCCTCTCTCTTTTTTGGATTAGATTAGGGTAGGGTGTAAATGAGTTGAGTTGAGTTAGAATATAATAAGTTCAAACTCGACTCGTTAAATAAACGAAGGTTCGGATGAGTTTTATCGAACATAACTCAATAAAGTTTGTCAAAAGTTTGCAGAAGAATTCGATTCGTATAAGTTCGGATGAACTTGAGTACGTATAAGTTTGAATTAGATAGAACTCATTGAAGCTCAAAATAAAATCTATAATTACAAATTTTTTAATTTTTTTATTTTCTTAAAAAGTAACAAACAAATTATTATTATTATTATTTACTTATCTTTATGTATCTTGTTATATATAACTATGTATATAAAATATAAAAAAACTTGTTTAGGTTCACGTGCTTTTCGAACTTAATATTATTGAGCTCGCCTCGGTTCATTTAACTAACGAACTCTAACTATTCATAAATCGTTTTGTCTCATTTACACCCATAGATGAGACTTTTAAGTTATCAATTATTTTTATTATCAAAATAAATGCTCATTTTCTACATTTGACTATAAACAAGGGAGAGTAACAAGGATTGTTGGACGGATTGAACGTCATGGGTTGTGGGAGCACATGCGGTGCTTTACTGCTTGCCTATGTCCATTCAATTCTTCCAAAAATCACTAAGTTTTGGATAATTGAAGAGATTGCCAATGTATTTGTTTTTGTCTTTATTTATAGCGTGACGATCAGAAGGGATAGAACTTAATGTTCCGGTGCGGGCTGACGGCTATTGTTGGAAGCATTGAAGAAATATATTTTGAACGGGGGTTCTGTATCAGTCTTGAGTTTTTGATAATGTCGTTATAGGTAGAAAGCCCACGGGATTCATTTGGGAAACAGTGATAGTTTTGCATATCTTGTGATCTCAACCTTCATACCAACTTGCCCATCTTTTATATCCCTTTCTGTTGAATGTGATTATTGGCTGAGTTTCTTTGAAAGGCATAAACTGGAATTCTTTTTTTGATGCTTTTTTTGCCCAATCCTTATTGGCAATTAGGGATTATCCGCATACTCTTTTCTATTGGTTGGGTTTATTTGAAAGGCATTAACCAGAATTCTTTCGTCGATTCTTATGTTTGCTCAATCCTTATTGGCAATTAGGAATTGTGCTTTTGTTTAGTGAGTTGATTATAAATTGATAGCCATAGGGGTTTGCTTTATAAGTTTTCTTGTGTTGCCTTGACCGATTGATTTGTGTACTATATGTCAAGTGGCTTGTAGTCCAACAGCATCAATTTCTCCTGCTGTATGAGAGGTCTCGTATTCGATCTGAATGGATGTTGTGCATTTGATTATATAATTTGTATTTTAATTTACTTGATTTAAGAGTAGAATAATGTTGATTTGTTGAAGGGATAAATTGTAATATTCTCTCTAAAAAAAGAAAAATTAAACTAAATTTAAAAATATTAAGAGAATATTAATATTTATACATGCCTTGTTCATATTAAGTGGGCTTGTCTTCCCTTGTTCATTTTTATTCATGGCTTTGACTATTAATTTGTGTGTCCAACATGGGTTGCTCAATTGTTTTCATAATTACTCTATTGTAGAACAATACACATACCACATGGACGTTCACTTCTCTTTTCCCCTGGCAAATTGTATTATATTAAAAAATAGAGCGCAGGAAACATCAAATGCTAACATCCAATAGGGACCCAGCTTTTCAATGTTGCGTACAGAGTGTCCGAAGTTTGAAAAAGAAGCCCGATTCCCATTGCGATGGCTCCACACATGGCCAGGTTATCCCCATTAACATAAACATGTACATATCAATGACAATAAAAACCCAACCGTTTGAATGCACGTCCAATTTTCTTGTTTTATGCAACGTATTTTATTGGTATGGGTGTCAGATGTATGTATATTTTACTTTTATACGTATAAGGGGTGATTGGGACTGGGCATCTGACACTATTAGCCCTGCCCAATTGTAAGAAAAAGGTGATCATAAAAAAGATCAATCTGACCTTGACAGCTTTGTCCCAATTATCCTAATCATGGCTTCTGTAATTTAATCTTCTGTGTTACATATTTGTGAATTGAATTTTATTAGATGCTTCTAGAATGCATTGCTGAAGTGGAAGATAGGTGAAGAATGCTGGCTATAACTCGCACCAAAAGCCTATTTGTCTATGGGGGTGATAATGTTGTTTAGACAAATTTTTCCCACAATGTGATCCTAAGCTACTCTTTCTAGTGTTCAAAATGAAGTAATAGTTTGTATATTGGTTGAACTCCTCACAAACAATATGGAATCATCTCATTGATTAAGATATTTATTAAAAAAGGAGGGTTGAAGGCTGATGATATCTTATCATGTTTTATATTGAAGGAATCGAGTGATTTGAAACAATTTATA
>JACGDI010004607.1:778090-799993 GCA_014898725.1 Jacaranda copaia
AAATATTGGGAATTATTGAGAAACTTGAATTTATTTAATGAATTTTTCAAATGAAAAAGAGGTGGTCAACTTAATACAATACATAAGTCTTCTTATTGTCTTATTGCATGGGAAGAAAATTCCCTTTCTTCCACTACCCGTGGCTATGTTTGGATTTAGAATTTTGTTGAGAAAATACTGAAGAAATTTTATTATCCATTTGTTTTTGAAGGAAAACCCACTAAAGAGGTCTATAAAAATACAACCATGATATAGAAAATCAAGAAATTAATTTTATTTATAATTTTTCTAAAATTAAATAATTTCATCAAATTAAGCATGATTATACGTGTGCTAGGATGTACTATATTAGGATTTTCATTAATGTTCACCAAATAAGACTCTTTCAAAATGGAATTATTTTCCTTTTTGTTTGAATTTTTTTTATTTCATCAATTTTATTGAGATAATTGAAATTTAATACATATAATATATCATTTTATTTCATTATTCTAGTCTTGATTTTAATATCCCCTAAGAGTTGTTCATAACGTGTTTTGTAGTCATCGAATTTTATTCTACATTGCAAGGGTCTGAACGTAGAACTTTAAATAGTTTATAAATCGTTTTGTTATTTATCTCACTCATCGTAATACTTTTTTATTAGAAAAAAATTCTTATGAGTGTATACTCTATATCGGCAGGATAATACTTCAACTGCTTAGGCATCAAATTAGATAATCAATTTCTTGTTGAACACCATACAAATGGGATGCAAAATTCATGATTAAGCTACTAATAAAACTAACCCTATGTTTGGATCTTGAATTTTAATATGAAAAATGTAAAGAAATTTTTTTTTCGTACTTCAAATAATGTATCTGTGTCCCATAATGTTTGCCCATTCATATTTTTCTTTTTACTATTTTCCATCATCCAAACGTGGCCTAAAAAAAGGAAAGAGAAAGAAATGGACCAAAACAAAAACATGAAAACATCTTAGTCACCAGAAAAAGAAAGCAAACCAGAAAAACAGAAGAAGACTGGTTCTCTGCTGATGCTTACTTAGGCTCAGACTCACTCAAAGCCGGCACGCCACTCCATTGATAATATTATTTCAATTTTTACTTAATCAAACAAATTAAAACATTCACACCGCCAGCAAGAATTTTTCAAACATCTTTTTCGATGTTACCAATAAGCTCTTCCTTCTTGTAGACATCCATGATCGTTGCTCTGCAGGTTCACCTGAGCATTTTTCTATCTCCTTTGATGATTCAAACTGCTCAATCAAGATGACTATGGCTACTCCCATAATACTATCACTCTTCTGTTTCTCCATTTTCTCCTTTCTGCCCACCACTTTTTCTCAACCCTCCGGTGCCAATACTTCCGTCTGCAACGGGGTATTGATCACTTACCGTTACGAAACCGGAAACGAAATCCCGCCGATTCTTGGAGACCCAGTTAACCAGCCGTATCGATTCGTGTCCACGCTGACGGTTCTCAACAACGGGCCGGACGAGGTGGATAATTGGCGGGTTTTTGTGGGGTTCAGGCACGGCGAGCTTCTGGTGTCTGCTAATAATGCTGTGCTCGCCGACGGCACCGCCCTGCCGGCTAACGTCAGCGGTGGCGCCATTTTTTCAGGAAGTCCAGCGACTGACCTTAAATCGGCCATCGAAACTGCCGGGGATACTAATCAGATGCAAGCCGTGGTGAATTTGGTGGGGACGCAGTTCGGAGTCGGGGCTCCGAATGTTCCTTTGCCGGCAAATATCACTCTTGCTAATGATGGGTACTCGTGTCGGAATCCTACGACGCAAGGTTTGATTGGAGAAAACTTGTTATTTACTTAATACTATTATCAATCTCCTTGGCAATTCTATTGTTCGTTTTGGGAGTTCTTTGATGGAATTCTTGATGATACAGTGCTTTTTGTTTATTAAATTTGCCTGGCTTCTTTTATCCTGTTAAATACTGTAGTTTATGATCAGATTCAGACATCATTGCTGAAGCATTGTCACTCTGTTTTTAGTCAAATATTATTGTAATTGTGAGTTTGAGGAGAGAATTCAATATATTTTCAGAAGTTTGATATTGTCCCCATCCAGACAGATTCAAATAAGGTGTATGATTGGATAAATAATTTGACTTTGATCAAATATGGGGAGCGAATATACAGAATGAGGCTGCCTGTCGCTCTGTATTTTTGAACCTAAACTTGCGATTTCTTTGGTTCTTGCAGGGAATGAAACAAGCATCTGTTGTATGCCTGACTCGACTGCAAAAACCAACGTATCATTGGATGGAGATTTTTCGCCTCTTCAGAATGGTGATCTCTCAATCATGTATGATGTGATAATGTCGTATGAAGGTAACTACTGGGCTCAAGTTACAATCTCAAATGACAACCCCTTTGGCCGTCTGGAGTCTTGGAACTTAAACTGGGAATGGATGGGAAGCGAATTCATAAATTCTATGAGAGGCGCTTATCCTAAAGTTGTCGATACAGGTGACTGCATATTAGGGAGCCAAGGACAGTTCTACCAAAATTTCGACTTCTCAAAGGCACTCACTTGTGACAGAAGGCCAACGATAATTGACCTCCCCGTTTCAAGAACAAATGACACAAACTTAGGAATGGTTCCCTTTTGTTGTAAAAACGGGACCATTCTACCGCCCTCCATGGATTTAACCAAGTCCAAATCATCCTTCCAAATGCAAGTCTACAAAATGCCGCCAAACCTGAACAAGACTCAGCTTTCCCCTCCCAGGAACTGGAAAATCAACAGCACGAGTGGGCCGGAGTATCAATGCGGGCAGCCTATTAGGGTCGCCCCAACTCTCTTCCCCGAGCCATCCGGGCTGCCCTCCCAGACAGCCGCGGTTGCGAGCTGGCAAGTGGTTTGCAACATAACAAGAATCGAGTCAAAGAAGCCCACATGCTGTGTTTCCTTTTCTTCATTCTTTAATGACTCAGTCATTCCCTGCAACACCTGCGCTTGTGGCTGCAATAGCAATCCAAGCAACAATAACGGTGTGTGCAGCGCCACTGAGCCAGCCCTCCTCCTGCCAGCTCAGGCACTATTAATCCCTTTCGACAACAGGACTGAATTGGCTAAAACTTATGCCGACATGAAAAGGCATCAAATCCCAAATCCGTTGCCTTGTGGAGACAACTGTGGCGTTAGCATCAACTGGCACTTGCTCTCAGACTTCAAAAACGGCTGGACTGCAAGAATCACGCTCTTCAACTGGGACGACACTGATATTGTGGATTGGTTTGCTGCTGTTGAACTGGATAAAGCCATGCCTGGATTTGAAAAGGTTTACTCTATGGATGGGAAAATCTTGCCTGATCCCAACAACAACAGTCTATTCCTACAGGGTCTTTCGGGCTTAAACTACCTTGTTGCAGAGAGAAACGGTTCAAATCCAAAGAAAGATCCACCAGTTCCGGGTACGCAGCAGTCAGTTATATCTTTTACCAAGAAGTTAACACCAGGGATTAATGTGGCCCGAGGGGACGGATTTCCCACGAAAGTTTACTTGAATGGGGAAGAATGCTCGCTTCCAACAATACTTCCGAGCGATGCACACAGAACGGTGGCCGTCTCCGCTGTATTCAGCAGCGTTCTTGCGCTGCTGCTGATTTTCATAGTTATGCAGCCGTAGATGATAGCATGGACGAAGACTTTTGCTTTCAGTTCCTTACAATTGAATCAAGTGTTTGAATTCTTATTCCTACATTCTTTCTAGGATTTGCGTAGTTAATGTTAACTTTGACATGATTAAGAATTTTCATGAGTGTAAAGAAATGAAGTAATTGATGTTTTTCAGTCACAATAAATGATCGTAAATGATATAGAATGTGTATTTAATTTATTTTATCTCTTTTTAAATTTTAGTTAATTTGATGGGACTACTTCATACTTTAAGGGCTAGTTTGGTTGAATTTTTAAACTATCTCATAATTATTTATCATGTGATAATTTGTGTGATTTTTTATTATTGTAGTATTATTGTTGACATGACAAATAAACTCATATGAGGTGATAGGTTAATTTATCATAGGAATTGCATATATATATATAATGGCTTTTGGTATTTATGCAGGTTTGAGAGTTTATTGTCATTCCAACCAAATGAATAATAAGGTATGATAAAAATGTTATATCCGCCTTATCATTTTAACTAAACTAGCCCTAAGATCTCATTTCCTTGGTGTGTTTGAATTGAGCATAATACGCATGGCTAGGATAAACAGTGAATTATTATATATCATATCTAATATTTGTTTATATATTTTAAATAATTTGATAGCCAACTTTGATTGTTTACATGACATGATTATCTCATTTGATAAATTACAATTTATTTTCAACATGGGCTATAAAACATTTCATATCTCAAGACTTTGATACGCAAGCTACGTTTGGTTTTAAATGATTGTTAAGTCCTAATTGTATCAAAGATTTCTAAAAATGACTCAAATATTGAAATTAAATTGAATTATGTATTTATTATACAATATCAAAACAAGCAAACGAGTTCTAATTGTATAAGATGCGTCGATCTTGATTACAATTTTTCATGATTTATACATATGTGGAGGATTTTAAATAATTTGTCAAAAAGTCATTAGCATTAGATTGGGTTAGTAGGTCTATTTGGTTGACTAAAAATTAAGGATGATAACAACCACTAAAATTATTGTTTAAAACTATAGATTTTAAGAATTTAAAATTCTGATAAAATCGTACAATTATCATAAAAAATCTTTTATATATATATTATATCGTATAGATTAGAACAACTAAAAAAATTATACTATACAAATTTAAAAATTTGATTTGAAATTAAAAAATTATAATACAAAATCCATTTCTAGCATAAATGTGATAAATAAAAATGAAAAATGAAAATCAACCAAGCAAGAAAAATGAAAAAAAAAATAAAAGAAAAGAAAATAAAGAAATATAAATTATATAGAGAACAAACTCAGAAACGTGGCCTTTGACGGGATAACGCGGGAGTCCACGGGCGTTCGGTGTCGGGTCCGTGTTCAACAGGACCCACAATCGCCGACCCGAAACTAGTTCGAAATTTTTATTTTTATTTCTCTTTTAAATTGCCGTTTTCTGTTTTTTTTCTCGCTATTCCTCTTCTCCTTCTTTGCGTAGCCTCCTTTATATACAGAGGAGGATAAAACCATTACCCAAACCCTACTAGACTATTATATTATTTCTTTTATGCTCATATATACATCTGCCTCTCCGTAAATTCTGTGTAATTTTTGGGGAGATTCAGCTGGAATAATATAATTAAATCAAGAAGATGAGCGATCGGTTTTACGACGATTTCGAAATTGCTTTGTCCTCCTATTCAATACCAAGTGTCGGTGAGTGTATAAATCTTGCGTGTAGAAGCTTTTCTTTGTCCTTTTTTGATTATGCTGATTAATTTTATGTGTTTTGTTTGATTTTCATTTCTTTTTTCTTTTTGACATATGTGATTGCTGGAATAGATTATTACAATGAAGAGGAAGAGGAAACGGACGGGGAGTACGAGGGGGAAGAAGTCAACGATGTGGAAAACGAAGGAAAATTGGAAGAATTGGCTTGCCCTTTTTGCGTCGAGGATTTTGATGTTCTCGGATTGTGCTGCCACATTGATGCCGACCATCGCATGGAGGTTAAGTCAGGGGTAATTCGAGAAATTTCTCTTTTGTACTTATTTATGTAGTTTTTGGTTGAACGAATTTCGCGATAAAGACGAGTAAATACTCTTTTCGGTAGAATGAATCCCTAATAATTGAGAACAAGTATGCAGCGTTGCTTTGTTTGATGATGACTGATGGTGTGTATAAAGACTTATGAATGCTAAGAGGTGTGATTTGATTCATTTATCAATTTAGTGATGGTATTATGTTTTTAGTCGAATTTGTATTTTGAGGCAAGCGCAAGTTTGGTGAAGATGTTGGAATCTCATAAGGCAGCATTTTTAAGAGCGTGTTTATATTGATAATAAATTAAAGGAAAGAAAAAGGAAGAGAAAGAGAAATATTAGTGTGCTTTACTAGCGATTAATGTTGGAACCGAGAGTTCTCACTTTTAGGAGAGAGGAACTTTTAGTGGATTGATATTTTTTATTTTTTGCCTTACTGAAAAGCAAAAACTTGTTCAGAGTTCACATAGTAATCTCCCTTGTTTGCATAATGCCTGTGGTATGCAAGTCATATTATGCAACACTTGCTATCTTCTGCTTTTAGAGTGTTCAGAAAAATGTTTTTCCTATCTTAACCAGAGTTCTTTCTGTTGCAGATTTGTCCTGTTTGTGCATTCGAAGTGGGCATAAGCATGGCTTCACATGTAATCACGCAGCATGAGAGTGTTTTGAAGATATCCTTTGAACTATGTTTACATGAACGTACCACTTTATTGTTGTGGTTGGATTTCCCATTTTAATAGTTATGTTGTTTATTAAAACTTTCAAGTTTTAATATGGTTACTGTGAATATGCAGTCAAATTGTTTTTACCTTAACTTACACATACGCTCTCTGCATTAAGAAGCATCGTAGTGCGCGCTCTCGTTCAGCGATATTTCTATTGAGGAAAGAATTGCAGGAGAAACATTTATGTTGTATTAAGGAGTTTCATCGTATTGATTCTTCCTCCAATGCAGCATCTGATTCCATGCTTTTATCGTTTGTTAATAATCCACAACCCACTTACAAACCCCAAACCACTGAAGATGCTTCTCCAACTGAAGCAAGAGTGTCAGGAAAAAGTTCCAATCAGGATTCTTCAGAGAGGTATGGGAACGTCTTTTCTTGTTGAATTTCCGATTTTTCTGAACCCAATCCAAATGCCAATGTGAACTTGATTACCAGATTGGTCCATGCTTAATCATTTTCACCTTCCAATTTGGTGGTGGGCATTTCCCCATTGTGTGTAGACAAGTCTACAATGCTTTTAATGTTGTGACTTTATCTGGTTTCCATAGCATCTTTCAATTTCATGCTATTTCCAATTTTCTATGGTTATATGTGGTGCATATATTCTTTATATAATTGGTTATGGCATCTACTTTTAGGTTACTTATCATTTAGCTCTTCGTTTGTTTATTCTGAAACTTTCCTGCCCTTTTGAGATATTTAAGTATTTAACTTGGTATTCAAATAAAACATAGTAGTTTACTCCATTCCATCGATTTATTATTTTGACTCTACTGAGAAAGGTAACAATGCATTTAGCTTTGACTTTTCCCTTCAAGTCTAGAGACAGGCAAATTAAAATAAAGATTTTAAAGAGAAGAAATTAGTTAATCAAAGGGTCTTTAAAAGCCTGTTAACAGGGTCCATCCCCAACATTGCCCCTCAGTCTCCTTTTCTCTGCTTCACTTTGAGTTTGCCTTTATCTTTCTCACCCTTCACGAAATTAACCTTATCCCTTTTATCCTGCTCCGCGTGAGCCTCCCAGTTCCTTGTGCCTGTTGCCTTAGTCCCGTACTCTTCCTGATCTTGTGATCTCTAGGCCCACCAAGCATCATGAGGTTCTAATTTCACCATCTCCATTCAATATAACAAATTTGTTCCCTATTTTATGACTCGAGTGACACATTTTTGTGTCTCTCACTGCCTTTAGCCATGTCTCAGCTCAGTTAAGCCACTTAATGCTTGTCAAATTTTGATCTTCTTGTTGTTGCTGGAGAACCTCTGTTATTGAGTTTCCTCTGGTTGTTAGAATTGCATTCACCAGGCAAATTAAATTCCGTACCAGCATGCATATGGCATTAAGTACTATTTAATGTTAATTGATTAATAATTATCTTATATGTGTTCTTTAATTTATGGACTAGGATATAAAAAATGACAAAATTGACAAAGACACCAATAATCCGTGGCTTGTCTTACAGTGGTTGAGGTTTAGGTTGGGATGAGGGGTGTTGGTTGGTGTTGAGGATTGGCATATGTTATTTAAGTGGTTGCAGGTATCTTTTTTCTGCTTCAAAACTATGTGCCATTATATATTGCTATGAGTGTTGTATCAGTTAATAGGATGTTTATATTATAGGAAGTTATATAAACATTATTGAACTAATTAGTGATGAAGATGCAACCAAGTATCATGAAAGACTTTATTGAGATAACAGCTGCATGGTCAAGGACGTGATGCTAGCTGGCTGCAAAGTTGATACTTTTTAGTTTAACTTTTAGCTTAGTTATTCTCTCACTTTTTTTTTGGTGTCCTTTTGTGTTTCTCATAAATAAAAGAGAATATTCTGATTTAAGTTTCATGAGTTTTTCGTTGATTCATTTTTTCTATGTAGTGCATTTGATATATTCCTGCATTAGCGTGAGATTTATATTTCGGAATGTTGGTTGCAGTCTTCATCTTTTCCTGTAGAATTGGGCTATATCATCCATCTACTATTCTTACAGCTAAAACATTGTCTTTTTGCACGTACCTTGGTTGCAGAATACCACCACCTCTGTCAACCGACAGGAACAATGAGAGGGCCAGAAGGTGTGAGTTTTTACAGGGATTATTGTTGTCCACCATTCTTGACGACTTATGAATCGTCTGGATTAGTCCCAAGCTGGACTTTTCGATCCCTAATTATAGACGGACAGGCCATTGGCAACATTGCTCACTGACAGCCAATAAATTTAACCAAATGCCTTTCACGTGCAAGAGTACCTGATCAGTTAGACAGCAGCAGTATCTCAACTCTTATATTTGCTTGGTCTGTGGGTGGTAAGGTTTTAGTATATAGTGATGATGTCCCATGATTAGAACCGTGGTTATTTCTGTGTTGCCTGTATTGTGATATAGGACTCTGGTTATCTCTATGTTACCTGCTTTTTTCTTATATAGTTTTTGTTCCTAAAGACACGTTTTCCCTCAATTGAAATTATGTGATTGAGTGCTTAATTGCAGATGAGTATTAGACTGAATTATTGATAAAGCATTTTGGAGTCGACTTGATTGAATAATCTTATGAAAGGGGACTAGTGAGGACCAGTTTGAGTTTTACATGCCCGATCTCTTCTTGTTCCCTGGCAATTGATCATACATGGTCGTGGGTGCTACTCTTTGGTAATCTTTCCGCAACGTATGCACGTCATTATATTTTTAAAATTTCAGAAATTTCATGCAGTTGAATTTCATCTGGTTCATATGAATAAGAAAAGGGAAAATTCTGATCATCAAACATATTGTAATTTTTTTTTCTATTTGTAAAAGATCCCATCATAGCTCATCTACTTATAATTAAAAAGAGGAATCTATTTCAACCGACATACTCTATAGCACGGCCATATTGATCGAGCACTTGCTCCCCTTCTTCCTCCCTTTTTTTAGAATGTCGGTATGGGCTCAGAGTAGAGTGAACGAGCGAAAGAAGCGAAGCTATAGTAAAATCAATCATTCTGAATAAATTTACAAGTAGTGATTCTATTTTTTTCATCCGATTAAGCAGGGACTAAGGATCTTTAAGTGACTAGGAGAAGAGCTCAAAGAGTAAATTAAGCAAAATATTAACATCATCGTACGTAAGATTATCAATTAAGTTGAATGATTGATAAATTAAAACGCCAATAGTACTACATGCATAATTATCAATTGTGAGATGACTTCATAGCCTTTTCTCCCTCCAATTTGTTTGTGAAAAAATTGAGGACCCAAATGTGGCACTAAACTATCAAAACCACAAAGCAAGGAGAATGAGGCGGGGACACCAAAGAGGAAACATCTTTATAGATTTACTCTTCCAAGTCCTATTTGGAAGTCTCAGTATTGTTCTTCAACCTGAACCTTCCTCATTTCCTATTTCCTTGCTCTTTTCCTTCTCTAGTTAAAATCTGACTTAAGAAAACTTACTGCTACAACTGAGCTATATTATTTGCGATGGACGAAGCTTCCTCAATAACCACTTCTTTCGCAGTTTCACATCTAATGCCAAAAATGTTTTTGCTTTCTTTTCATCCTCCAAGAAATCACAAGCGTCCAACACAAGGTCTCCGTCCATATCCGGCAAGGCTTGGATTGCTGCCACTACTAGTTCTACAGGGACGACGTTCAAACTTTGGTCTTCTTTGCTATTACCGGCCAAAGATGAAACTGCACTAGCCATCTCATGAATAGCATGGGCCACGCCCTCATTTTCACTTCGTGATTTCTTGGAAGATGCTGTTGTTGGTGGAATTTCTAGTTGTCTCTTGGCCGTGTGATCAGTAATGGTTATGTTAAAATCTGAATGTGAAGAAGACTCCTTTTCCTTGCAAAACTGATCATAACTGGATGCTGATGCAGCTGGAGATTGATTGAAAATTTCTGAGTTTTGATAACTTGAAATGGTGTCTTTCTCGTCGCCATTCAATTCTCTGAATATCAAACGCAGATCTTTGAAGTATGGAACGGGTCTGGTCATGTATTGTCTAGCATCTGTATGAGTCTGCAAATAATCAAAGTTGAATTTATTATGAGTGCCTTCTCTGTGTCCAACTGAATTTTGGTGAAAAAATTAAGTAAAGTATTGTTATCGCATCATCAAAATATTCGAACAAGACAAAGGACAGAGAGTTTCGAACTCCATTTAATTACCATCTCAGATGCATGCATGCATGATGATTTCCATCGTGCATTTTCTGTAGTTCTTACAAAAAGGAAAAAACTCTAAGCATTTTCATGAATTTTGCAAGAAGGCACAAGATTAAAGGTGTTATTTTTCAATTATATGCATGTGAAAGAAGTATAATGCAAGCTAAAAAAGGATTGTTATAGTGATCTCAGTTTTATGCTAATGTCTCAAAGAATTATCAACACAGATTTCTGATTGATAGCCTTAGATAGTAGAACGCTCACCTTGATATAATTTTGCCAGACATGGTCATCAGCAATCACCATTTGACGTGCATCATCCCAACCAAAACCACCCAACTCTAGAAGATTCTTTATGACATTATGTTGCCTTCTCAGAGTTTTATACCGATTTTTTAGAATATCCATTGCATAGTCAAATCCAAACTTAGCATTGAATAATGCAATCATCTCTCTCCAAGCTTGCTTTCTAAGTAGACCATCAACATGATTCCCTTTGTGTACCTGATCTAGCATAAGATCAATAAAGTAACGATCCATTGGTGGCTGCCAGTAAGTCCTTGTGCGAGCGCCTATAGTCGAGCCAATATCAGACAGAAAATCATAAGTTTCATCAACCATTCCTTTTGGCGCTGAGGTTCCATAATCTTCATCAATCATTATATCATGAAGAGATTCAGTTGCCATTTCACTTATACAGCCTGACTCCATCATATTATCACCCAAATTTGGTGAATATTCATCCACACCTATACAAACAACTTTTTCTCCTTCTGAAGAGCAACCAACATCAGCTTGGGACATACTCCCTTTAACTCCGAAGCCTAAAGTTCCATATATTTCACATAGCTCAGAAAAATATGGGATTGTCTTCATCCTATACGGCTGTGCTTCCGGATGTGCCTGCTAATACAAAACATAAGATTCTAAAGCTGCATCAAGAATGCCATCAAGTTATAAAATTTTATTAACTCCACCTGAATGCAGTCATCCCAAACTCTATTATCTGCTATCACCATTTGTTGTGATTCATCCCATCTAAAACCTTTCTGCTGGAGGAGATTCTTTAAAGCCCTGTACAGATTCCTCAGCATCTTGTGCCGATTTTTCAGGACATCCTTTTCATACTTGGAATTAAACTTAGCATTAAACATTGCTGTCATATGTTTCCATGCCCTTTTGCTGAACAAACGATCATCCCTCCTATTTTCTTTACCAACTTGCTCCAGCATGAGGTCAATAAAATATCGATCCATTTCAGGCGTCCAAATTGTCCTAAGTCGCACTCCAACTCCCATTTTGTAATAGCTACTATCAAAAGATCAATCTTACAACACCATTTATATAAGACATAGTAATTACTTGGCAAATCTTCAATTGACACACACATGCACCAAAAGAAGAAGAAGAAAGAGGGGATTTCATTCATGTATATACATGATTTCTTCACGACTGATGCAACACAATGCAAAGAAGCATCATTCCAATGTGATGTTCAGCAGTCGTTTATCAATTTTGTCCCCCGAAATAAAAACATCCAATTTCAAGAAAGCTTCTAACAATCAAACTACTGAATTACTGCATGTGCTATCTTTGCTCAAAACATTATTGAAAAACCATAAAAATTCTACCATCTTCCAGGAAAATTTGAAGCTATATGAAGATAAAGATTCGAGAATGGTATCTCGCAGCAATATCACTCCCACCTTTGTAATTAACCTCAACAAAGGACTACCACCGGTGAATTCAAGTTAAAATGACAACATAATAATTGGAATTGGCTAAAAACAGACCAGAAAAATTAAGGAAAATACAGAAAGCCATAATTAGATTTAAATGCATAAAAATTGGATAAATTGCTTGGACATTGAAAAGAAGAGGACGACTCTTGCGTACCTTTGAATTAACTGGAACAGTAGGAGAGCATCAAATTTCTACGAGCGAATCGAGGAAAACAGGGATGATGTTTTCCGGGACAAGAACAAGGCTTTCAAATTAGGGATACGTATAACCCGGTTTTGCTATTGAGCGGGAGGATGCTGCATTATAGCCCAATGGGCTTTTTCTATGCCAGGGCCCGAAGTTATATTGCGTGGATCAGGCTAATACAAAAAACGGGCTCTTTTCAAGAATGCGACTATTTTGTTTTCACTGCGAATAAACCAAACACGTTTTCTGGAGTTCTGCAGTGACTAATTGATTGATTTGGTATTTCCTCCCATCAATGCAAGCAGGCTTTTGTTTTGATCATAACTATTTGTATTTCCAACACGTTAACGGCAAGTTTGGTTAGAGGGATTATATAGAATTAGTAAAAATAACTATTCTTAATTAAATATTTAGTTTGTAAGATTATATACATATAGAGCTATGATTTATCATTAAACACGTATATATAAACTTAACATACAGTATCCCATGAATAATTTACCCAACCCATTGGATAAATTATCCCACTCTCTCGTGAGATAATTTATTATGGGATAATTTTAATATCCAACCAAACATGTCCTAAGAAAACTATTGGGTGATAATAAAACATACTTGACTAGTTTCACTTTTTATAATCCAAAGGCTAAGTATGTTTTTTTGTTTAATTTCATTTAAATTTTTTCTTGTTTCATCCAAAATTTTAGTTTTATCCGATAGCGTTTTCCTCACAAGAAGAGGGGATAAGTTCATACTGAGGCCTCCTTCGTGGCAATTTGATAATGTAAGTCACTTCCAAAAATGATATAATTGATACTTATTTTTAAATATATCAATAGATTATCCAACAAGCAGAGTTCTCATTGATCAAAATATTGAAAAAATATCCACAAATTTTTATAAATATTTACATATTTATGTTCAAAGTACAAAAGTATGGAGGTAGCTTTTTTTTTTTTCCCTCTCTCTCTCTCTCTTTTTTTAATATTTTCCCCCCTTTTTATATCATAAGCTCAAGCACCAACAAATTGTGAATCTTATACCACCAAGGCCAAAATGTAACTTGGGCTTTGGGCTTTTCACTTTAAATTCTTTGTAGGCAGTGCCAAAATTGATGAAGATCAGCCATCCACATTGACAAAATGCCATAAGAACAATCAAAAATGAACCCTAATTTAAAGAAGAAAATCCCTTTTTTCCCTTTTCTTTTTGAGTGAAGCAATTACATGTTCAATCAATAATACATATTATTAAAGTAGGATCAAACACAACATAACAAATCACTGAATATTTCATTCCAAGAACACATTATAAAGCTTTATATGTATGCTAAAAATGCAGATCTTGAGATGTTTGAAATTTTCATAATGACTATCACTGCCATTTGTGATTTCTAATTACCAACTTACACCAAAGTCACCCATTCAACTAATATACTAATATCACTATTCACTCCCTTCTCAACTACTTCCAATTGTATCATCTCTGTGACCATCATCATCCTATTCTATTGGGAATAATGCCTTTTCCCAGGAATTTTACATACTAATAAGACAACAATTTACCAAGGTATATAGGGTGGTGCTGAAATATCTCAATTCTAAACCAGTACTTTCCAAAAGTTAATAATGTCAGAATTTTTGCCCTGACTCGACTCCAGGTTGGCCTCCATCACCTCCGGTGAGCACAAAAGAATTGGTAATCAGGTAGATTAACCTGCAGAGATTTAAGCCAATCGTCCGCAGCTTGGAAAAGAGAGTTTTCTTGCTCACGTTCACGGGCTCCACGGGGACTTATAAGGGATCCTTTCAGCTTGTATGAAGCAAGGGCAAAAACTGGCAATGAAAGTCTTGGGATTGGATCAGTAAAGCCTTTGACTGTTCTAGTATTAGCAGCATGGAACTGAGGTGGACCTTTGCCTGTAATAAAAATCACAAGAAAAAGAAGAATTAAAAACACTCTCTTTTTTCCCTCGAACAATAAAGAGAGTTGAGATGTACTTCCAGATTGTGTCGACAAGGAATGAAATGACAGAAAAGATGTTTCCAGTTCTTTTAGAGTTGAGCCCTTGGGGATTCTATAGATTGGATACCTGTTGAAAAGTAATTTCTGTTGATCCACAAACCGTTGCATCATAAGAATAACATAAGACTTGGGTATGGAAAAAGGTACCAAGCTACACAAATCCAACTTGATGGGAGTAGATCACAGCTCCTGCACTTATTCAATGCAGGATATTTGGTTGCAAGTAATGATATCTGCAGAGATGAAGGGGAAATCCTGAACCACAATCACTTCATAGGACACAGAAATAAATTGGTGTTTTGAACTCCAGAGAAATATACCATATCAGTTAGTGGTCTACGATTATATGGTTGTTCATGTTCAAAAAATTCAAATGAGGGTGGTCCATGTGGATTAATGTTACTAGTTTCAGAAGTAGCTGAATTTTCTCCAGATTTATCTCCCAGTGAGAGGCTATTCAGCAGCTGCATGTTCAAATTCCAATCAGAATTAGGTCCTCTATCTCCTTCAGAGTCGCTGCTGCCAGCACTACTTATCAACTTATATGACTCAGCATCAATCTCTGCAGTGGGTCCTCTGGAAATACAACTAAGAAACCATTAGTACAAACACTTGTGTAAAGAACAACAGATTTTCCATAAGAAGCTTCAACTCTGTGATTATTTTAAAACTATACATGCTAGCAATCTTCCTACCTCAGCCAGCACGGACACATCTCTTAAGAAAGAGCCAAAAGAGCTAAGGAAAAAGGTTCACCAATCAGGACCAATATCTAATACCATATTTTACCATTAGGATCTGTTGAAAAGATACATTATTATGCTCACATAGCTTTCATCTCCATATTTTAAGGCCCCTCTGAGACTGAGAGTACTGTCATAACTTTGTTCGGCTGATATCAAGACAATAATCAGAATATATAAGATTGCATGCAAAAGAGAGTTTTAATTCCTAGGATAGCATGAATATGGGTAATATTATTACAGATCCTATACATTGAATAAAAAACTACAGATCCTATAATTTGATATGACATTTTGCAGCTTTGTCTTTTGATGATTACATATGTTATATGCCTAATCAAAAGCAAAAGAATTAAAAGATCATTGAGAATAAATAAAAAGCAAACTTGTAAGCAAAAGACATCCCTGGTAAATGTCCAGCCCTTCCAAGCAATCCTCAACTTTACCCTTTCCTGCCACTCCTCAAGGAGGTGGCTCAGAGCTATTCTTAGACTTACATTGGGATTCTGGTTTGTTTTCTATTTGAATGCATGCATAATCCCACAAACCATCCCACTTCACATTGCAGTTCTTTTAGTGCATTCTCCTGACTCCGAATCCAAATGCATATATTGTTCACTTCATGAACTATGCTAAGAGATGAAGATAGGCGAAGGTAGCAGACAAACATATGAATGACAGAATATCAAAATGGATAATCAGTGGCAATATAATTGCTTAATGAGATAACCATATAATTAGAAGCAGATTAATGACAGATTAGCTGAGTTCAGTTAAAACTCACCTAAGTTGAGAAGAAGGCTTTGAAGGGTCAATGTACAACTGTATGCCGGACAAGTACAGAGAAAAAAACTGTTTAACTGGCTCTTCCCCGTTTAATAACAAAGGTACTGTGCCTCCCAGCGCACTCCACTCTTCAAGAGATTCCCATAGATCCTCCAAGTAAAAAAAAGGTTGTGAATCAAGTTCCTGCACTGCCGATCTGCTCGCATTCACCTGTAATGAAGATTGCAAAATTCACTTTTATTCGCTTCAGTAAAATGGGACCAATTAAACTCTTTTCTCTTATAAGTAAGCAAGCCCAAATTAATGAACTTTCCATAACAAATGCTTTCATAGATCTTTTTAATTTAAAAAAGAAAAAGAAAAAAAGAAAAGATGCGGGAACTAGCAACTTTCTGGAAACTCGCCACAGAAAATCTTCCAAACAACAACAAATTAATGACCAACTGAAAAATGAATAAAACAGAATCTCCCAAACTTTCTTTTCATGGGTAAGGAAAAAAGAACCCACGAATTTAACAACTTTTTGAAAGCTCCCCTTAAAAGATCTTCCAAACAACCACATATTAATGGCCAATCAAAAACTAAGTTACAAGATCCTCGAAATACAGCTTCCATTGACAATGAATTTTGAAAAATGAAAAAAACAGAATCTCCTGAGCTTAATAAATGGGGAATTTTTTTTTTTAAGAAAAAAAAGAGACCGCGAATTAACAACTTTTTGAAACAACTCCCTGTAAAAAAATACATTCCAAACAACCACAACTTAATGACCAAACAAAAACTAATTTACAACATCTTAGAAATACAGCTTTCGTTAACAATGAATTTGAAAAAATGAATAATGAGAATCTTCCAAACTTTTCTTTTATATAAAAAAGAATGAGAATTCACGACTTTCTCAAAACTCCCTCTAAAAAATCTTCCAAACAGCTGCAAATTAATGATCAGTGAAAACTAACTTAAAAGATCCCAGAAAAACAGCTTTTACGGACAATGAATTTTCAAAAACGAATAAAAGAAAGGAAGAGAACATGAACTAACGACTTTCCAAAAACTCCCTGTAAAAAGATCTTCCAAACCGCCGCAAATTAATGAGCAATCAAAAACTAATTTAAGAGATCTCAGAAAACAGCTTCCCTCAACAATGAATTTTCAAAAACGAATAAAACAAAATCTTTCCAAAAAAGAAAACCCGCGAACTAACAACTTTTTGAAAACTCCCTTTAAAAATCTTCCAAACCGCCGCAAATTAATGAACAATCAAAATTAATTTAAAAGATCTTGAAAGCAGCTTCCTTTAACAACGAATTTTCAAAAGTAAATAAGACATAATCTTCCCAAAAATATGCAATTAATGGGCTTTCAGTATACATAACTAATTCTTCCAGAAACAACCACAAAATAAACGACTTTTTAGAACTACTTTGCATGTTCTAAACAACTGCACGAATTAACAAATTTTCAAAAAATACTACAACAAAATCACCCAAAACAACTGCAAATTACTGAACCTCAGAAGAAGTACAAATTTTCTAGAATCATATCTGAAAGGCTATGAAATCAGAGTCTAAATACCTTTCAAAATCAAGTTTAATTTTCAAAAAACTGTCAAAAAGGATGCAGAAGCCACCACCTAAACTCATTTTTTATTAAGATTTCAGAAACAACATGCATAAAAACCATTCCAATGACTTCATCTCTGTTTGCATTTCAGGTGCATTTGATTTGGTTTCAGCAAAGTATTCAAATCCCACAAACAACTTACTCTCAATTCCAAATCCCATTTTTCACATTCAAATATTCTGATAAAAACAATTAAAAACAAACTTTCAACAAATCTGCTTACTAAATTTAAATTCCTACAAAACAATGAAAAAACATTTCCAAACAGAATAATTCAATTAGCCTTATTCTGAATGCAAAAAAACTTGATGATTTGATCAATCGAGACACTAAGTCATAGGAAAAAACTATTTTTCCATTTCATTTCTTGCATGCATTCTCATTCCCCTGCAAACAAAACAGAGGTTTAGGGTTCTACATCCAAGAAAACAAGGTGGGGGGAAGGAAAACGAAACAGACGGAACAAACTTAATTCTTTTGTATACCTCCGACAAGTACCGTGCCTGGACAAACGGAGTAGCAGATTTTATGAAACGATCTAAGTTCGTAACATTCGAGGTCGAAAAACGGCTAACAGAAGGCGCTACAGCCAATGCCGCCGCATTTGATGAATCATCAGCATCCTTCCGCTTCTCCGCCTCCCCCGCAGAAGAAGATTCCGGCTTCAACTCCGCTCTACTCTGTCGTTGGCGTCTCTGCTGTCGCTCTTGCTGTTGCAGTTCCTGCTCCTGCTGCTGCTTTTGTTGGAGCAGCTCCCTCCGCCCCATTTGCTGCTCCTCTGAACCAACTCGCTGTTGGCGCCGAACGCCTCGCGAGTTGTATGACCTGCTACCGCCACGTCTTGGTGGCGCCTCCGTATCTGTATACTCTCCCTTACTAGACATTACTCTTGAATTCAAACTCAATTGACACGGAAAACAATTGCAATGTATGTGTCTATTTATAGGCAAATTGTGCCAAAATATGTCTCTGAATTGGGTAATTTGCCATCAAAGGATTGACGCAATCAAGATGTAATTCAAATGGGATTGAACTGAATTGAATTTCGGAATCAAAGGCGAGGTTTTTGAAAGGGGTTTGATGTTAGTCTGTGTGATGACTGATGAGGAGGAGGTGGTGGAAGGTTTATGACTCTGTACTGTATAGTTACATTATTTTTGGATTGTTTCCCAGTGAGGGGTATTTTAGTAAAAACACAAAAACAATGGAAAAAGGGGGAGGAAGACTATACTCGTTTCAACTGCCAAATCTTTCCATTTTCTTCCACCTGTTAACATGCTTACAAATTAATAACCAATTCGAGCGATGTGATTTGACGGAATTGCCCCCTTGGCGGTTTTGCCTTTTTTCTTACTTCCTCGTTGTTGCCGAAAATACAAATGGAACATATTTTAAATTTATGAGAAACAAGCGGAAAAGGGAAGAGAATATTTGCTACATTGTCTTTAAGTTGGATTTTATTTATTTTATAAAGATATTCTCAATAAATATATATATTTGCTTTAATAAGTAATTTGATTTTTATAATTCTTAACTTTGTGGAAAAAAATTTAGTGGAAATTACAATATTACTTGAATTTGGTTCGATCCCCATCTTTATTTGAAGAAAACAAAGGTTATTAAGATAAGAATGTAGTAAATACAAAATAATAATTTTCAAATTGCAATCTTGACTCGAATTTACCTTCCATTTAATCATAATGAGCATTTTTTTTTAACAAACGTTTCACTTTTTTCTTTTTTTCTTTTTAGAGGGATACAAATATCTATTTACGTTTTTTGTTTGTCCGAATGGAATTAATTAAAAATTATTTTGCTCATCTAACTAAATGCATTTCGGGTTTTAAGCAGTTGAATTTTGAATTAATTCTTTTTTTCTCTCTTTTTTTAATGACCTTTCCTGTTATTTGAAAAGATCGTTGTCCAAAAATTTTCAAAAAAAAAAAAAGTAAATTTTTCTTTGAAATTTATTATATTCGTCCTATTTAACTATGAGCATTAATATTTCTCGTCCAAAACTACATTATACGTATTTTTATGCATTTTTAACTATCGTATAATTTGAAATTTACCCACAACAACAAATTTTATTTTTAGTTTGCATTCTTATTTGATTAATAATATTTTTATATTTATTGTTATTGCATGATTGGCAATGCAAACTTGAGGTTTGCCCACGATATCAAAACTTACTTTTAGTTTGCATTTTTATTTAATTAATAGTATTTTTATAATTATTGTTATTGCACATAAATCTCATGGTAAAAGAAAAATGTGAGTACATTAATATTTAATTAATACTAAAAAAAGAATGTTATTTCAATCCAATTTAGACATGGACAATTAATTACTTCCAATCTTTGTAGCTCACTTATTTGTTGCTCATTTATTGCATAATATGGTTTTATTGTTTTACTATATGGTATATTATACCTACTAGTTTATGACCCCTAACCTATGGATTATGGAAGTCAAAAAATTATTACCAAATAACACATTATATTTAATGAAATTATTGTCTAAATCTCATAACCCAAAATATAATTATGCCTATTATTTTCATTTACATTTAACACAATGATGAGTGCATAATTAATTAGATTTATAAAACTTAGATATTGATTTCTAATTTTTGGCAATAAATTATACCTTTTCTCTTCACATTAATTGGGATGGTTAAGGATTATAGGATACTAAATTAAGAAAATTAAATAGATTTAAATGTGTTAATAAAATCATATTTAGTACTTATGTGCTTATTTCAAAAAATAATATTATATTAGGCAAAAAAAATTCCTTTTTAAAAATTTAAAATTCATGGGTATTAGTAGCCCATTTTAAAAAAAAAATTATCCTCAAACTCGAAACACTAACCTCGACTTTAATAAAATTATTCAAAATTTAATTCTTAATCTTGTTCGATTATAGAATTCTAGCCCAACTAATTTTAGAATGCTTTCAATAATGTATGTAACTCTAATATATAATTATAAAACCGTAATAATTTTTTAAGAATTCGCATAACAAATCAAATTTAGTGAATATAATGTAGGTTGATTTCTTTTCCTAAAATCTTGCAAAAATATTGTTAATATACTGTCCTAAAGCTATATCTAAATTGAAAGATATTACATTAGTCAATCGTTGATTTTGATAATTGACAAAAATTAAATTACTGTAATTTTATTCGCTTTAATTGAAATTTTATAGAAACCACGTCCTATCCATTTCAATTAAAATATTATCAAAATCATAATATATCTATAGCGTTGAAGGCGCCTCACAAATGTTACTAATTGAAAGTCTGATGAATAATAATACTAATTAAATTTTGAATTTTTTTGAGTAAAAATGAATGTCAATACATTTTATTCAAATATTTAATACAAAATATAGTATACAAATTACATATGGTGGAAAAAAGGAATAAAAAAAATAATTTAAGAAAGTGCATACACAAAATAGATATAAAATGATAAAAAGAAAAATAAATTAAAATATAGTAAGAGACAGATATTTATATAATGGATTTGTAACATAAAATTTCATAAATATTTTGGGCCTTCACACTGGATAAACAATTATTCGAATGAATCAATTTTATAGCATGAAACTTTATGATTATAAGATTATATAGTAAATTTGATAATTTCTTATTGCTCTATATCAATTTGAATTATATATATGCAATGGGATTATACAATGATTGGAACTAATAATGACAATTAAAATATTGTTTGACCATAATAAATACTGTTATATATAAAATTATGTTACAGAAGTATAAAAAGAATTACTGATAAACAATACAAACTTTAAAAATAAAAAATAAACCAACAAGTTTAACAAATATACAACTATATTTGACATAAAATATTTAAATTTAAAATTTAATTATTTTTCTATACAAATTTTGATTTTTTAAGATAATCATGAAGAACAATAAATTTATCAAAATTTAATATATGTCGAGTGATATTTGACTTAATAACATTAATTTCAAATATAAATTATGAGGTCGCGATTTCAAATTTAATACATTCTGAATATGGATGTCTATAAATAATTAAAATTTAATATATATACATATATAATACATACGTGGCAAAATATAGTTTATATAAGCTATTAAATCTGCGTAAAATATTTGCTAACTTAGATGCCTTTAATATTTTTATTTTATTATATGTGTGTGTGTGTGTGTGTGTGT
>JACGDI010004607.1:808789-819292 GCA_014898725.1 Jacaranda copaia
AAATTTCATTTTTGGCATTGATTACCAAGTTAAGGTATGTTTACATGGTTTGGCCTTTATTTGACTTGGTACATGCCCAAGATGCTGCTCGTCCTGGAAAAATGGGATGGGGTCTTTATTGATTTACTTCCAGGGCTAGTTCCAACTGGTTCCCTATGTCTAATAATAGTGTTGAATACAAAGCCTTAATGATTGGTATTCAAAGAGTGCTTATTAAGCTAGGGGTTCACTAGTCAAACTGCAGAAATCATGGAATCAAAGAAAATCACTGCACTTATTAATAAGGGGATTTTGCTCAGTTGAATTTAGGTGGTTAATTATTTGGAAATTCAAGTTTTGTATAATATAATTATCCATATGACCCTTGCCAACCTGGTTGAGTTAAATGTACTAATGATGGATGTGCTGGGACTTGGTATTGACCGATTTCATGATCAAGATAATTATAAGACTGATTTTGTTTTTCTGTCATGCAGACACAAGGAATGAGAAGAGTTGTGGTTCCATATAGGAGCACATTGTCGGCTTTAAGAAGAATTGCACATGAGGAGGGTATTCGTGGACTGTACAGGTTAGTTATATCTTTCTCAGCATCATGCTGATAGCATATTTCGGTGAATTTTTTGTCAAATGATATATTTCTGTCTGTTTTGATCTTGTGGTGCACAGTGGTCTTGTGCCAGCTTTGGCAGGTATTAGTCATGTTGCAATTCAGTTTCCAACATACGAGAAGATAAAAGGTTACCTGGCTGATCGAGGTATGGGGTTGCTACTTTTTGTCTCAAAATGAATTTCATTGTATATCTTGTCATTCCTCTTTCATTTCTACAGTAAAATGAAATCTAGTGATCTGTTGTATTGATGGTAGATAACACCACAGTGGATAAACTCAGTGCAAGCGACGTTGCTCTAGCTTCATCAGTTTCAAAAATATTTGCTTCCACCTTGACATATCCACATGAGGTATGGTGCAAAGAAAACCATCATGTGTTTTCTAAATTGTTCATGGAAAGAAATATATATGATGTGCCTCAATCTGCAATGTACTCGCCCAATCAATGGGAACATGAGTGAAAGCTTGGATGCCAGTCAGTCCTGCTGAGTAAATCTGAGAAGTCATTTGAAGTAGCCATTGCTCTTGTGTTAGTAACTTCTAAAAACTCGGAGCCCGTTTGGTTTTATTTTCATTTCCATCATTTTCAAAATGTTGGAAAGTAATCAGCGAAAATGAGTTGCAAGTGAGTTTGTATTTGTATGAATTGTTGGAAAAGTAAAGATTATGTTGGGTTTAGTAGGTATATATAGAGAGAGATAATGAAATAGAGAGACAAAGATAGATGGGTTATTGGGAGAAGATATATAGTTTATTAGGAAATGTCTTTTGAAAATGAAAATGAAAATGATGTCGGGGAAAATGTATATAAAGTGATGTATTTCATTTTGGAATAGTAGAAAATGTGAAAAGGGGTTTTTGAAAATGAAACCAAACGAGCACTTAGGTTTCCAATAGGCACTTCTTGTTTTTGGACTCAATTATAGCTTCGCGCAGATTTAAGACTGTGTTTGAATTTCAATTACTCTCAGCTAATCTTCCCATCTTTTGCGTTATTATTGGAACTTACCAGTTCAATTGATGTGATCCACATTTTCATGAAGGTAAATCCTGAAAATTTAACTGGCATATCTTCAAGCTTATAAGAAACCAAATCTTAATGTTTTTGCTATTCTTGATCATTCTCATTTGAGTGTACTCTTTTTGATTAATAAACATGACAGTAGCCAAATAGATACCCTGTGAGAACTAGAAGATGATACTCACTTCTGTAAATGCTGAATTTGTATATAATTTTCTTCTGGATGTTAATAATTTTTCTTGTGTTACATACCTCACCCCCAATCCTCTGGGGTCGAATTCCCTTTTTATCCATCCTGTTATAATGATTCCAAGATACCTGATTGCTATCCTTGATAAAAAAAAATTCCCCGCAACTAATACTATTTAACTTTCCTTTGATAACTTAATGCAGGTTGTGCGTTCAAGGCTTCAAGCACAGGGGCACCACTCAGAGAAGCTGTATTCTGGTGTTGTTGATTGCATTAAGAAAGTTTTCCAGGAAGGGGGCGTCCCTGGTTTTTATCGGGGTTGTGCCACCAACCTGCTGAGGACGACTCCAGCTGCTGTAATCACATTCACCAGTTTTGAGATGATTCACCGCTTTCTTGTTAATGTATTCCCTCCCGATCCACACCCTCAAACATTGTGAAGATGAAGTTTGCTTGAATGATCGACCAAGCCGTGTTTCCAAGCAGCAGGTATATTCTATCAACAAGTGATGATTATACCAGATTGTTCTTGTTCTATTGGATAAAAATATGCTTTTCATGATTGTTTCTGCATTCTATTTGTTAGGTGAGAAGCATCCCATATCCTATAATTCGAATGATAATGATGATAAGTTGTTATAGCACGAGAACATCCAATCGAGAGTTTCCTATTCTTTTGAATCTAATTGATTATCAATTGCCTAATCTCTTGAATCTTTGTCTTGTAAACCTTATCTATGTACTAATGTAAAAAGTCAATCTAGTATTATTGCACATTGCTGATGGATTAAGGAATATCAAGAACAGCTTATAAGAATATGGTCCTCAACGAGGGGACAACAGCTCACAGCATATTTTTAATTGGCATTGTTGGGAAAAACATATTTATAGCTATGGTATAAAATATGGTTTGTGCTGCGTACATGAAGACAAAGTGAATCTTAAGCATCAGGGTGATTGACTTGTACTCAAGAGCAAGGAGGGCGCTAGTAGACACTGTGGCTTTCTTCAAATTTTATATATATAAAGCTATATGATGCGTGTGTTTATTGAAATTAAAATTTTTGTTACTTAAAAATGATAAAATTGTCTTTCATATTTTATTAAAACTCAATCTTGCCCGCAAAATTATAAACTTATAGCTATTTCCTTTAATTTTGCATACAAACTTGGACGCAGAACCCTTAAATTTTTTCAATTTAGAATGCATGAATTTAAACTGGCAAAAGACAAAGTGGGAAAACTTTTGTCTGAAGATCTGGGGGTAAAGTAGGTGGGGGTTGCAAGAGCGGTACTTAATTGAGGCAAATTTTAATATTTAGTTTTAAAATAACAAGAGCCAAGGTTGATCAGTAAGATGCAACATGGATTGTTTGGATTGTTAAGTAAGGTCCGTAAATGATCACTCAATGGCGAAGGAGGTAGGAGTACAGAGACAGTCGAAAGATTTGTCCAAAAACAACTATCATAAAAAGAGTGCTATTGGGCGTAAAAGTTCGTGATTGAGTATTATAACGTCGAAGATAAATTGGGCTAAGTAATCTGCAAAGATATGATATATGTGAATGTAGAACAACAAAATGTGGGACAAACTCATGGAAGCTTCTCCACTCTAATGTAGGATGCATTAATGAACTCAATTAGGGGAGAAAAATTCAAAAATTAGAAATCAAATGGGGTCGAAAAACACAATCATCTTTAGCGGCAAATTAAGTAATCTATTGTTGTTTGGTATTATGGGAGGGAGAGAGGGGAATTAATGTGGAATAGAGATAAATGACTGATTTTTCTTGTCTTCATCATGGGGTTGATCGGCTGTAAAAGTTAAAGTCCCCCCAAAAAAGGTATTAAGGAGTGCAATGGTCTCATGATGTGTAGGGAATAGGCTGGTTGCATATGGACCCCCACCACAATACTTAGAATCAAAACAACAAACATATGATGATTTTCTTCTTTCCTTTCAGACAGTTGTTTGCTTTATTCTAATGAAAAGCAAGAGTTTAGCTGGTTAAAAGTCTTGAAAAACTAACTTGTGCTGTGGCAATTTCAAGAAATACTTCAAAATGAAGATTTTAACCGCTGAAAGCGCACCAACCTTAGAGGTATTAATGGGTATTGGTGGATTAAAATAATGGGTTTTGGTTAGAATGACTTTTTTGGCTAAGTTTGGAAGAAATATTCTTATAAACTTTTTGGCTTATATATTGCTAATAGCAAATTATTTAGACAAAATAAGCTTTAGAAGCTTATTGGACGTTTTGGGTTAATAAGTAAAGGTTGCTTATTGGATGTTTTTTAAGGATATTTTGTGATTTAATGTCTAATTATAAAAATTTATAAGTGATGATAAAAGGAAAGAAAGTAATCTAAATGCCCCTGAAAAAATGCAAAATATATAAATTGCCATTAGGATCTGCATCTTTTTGAGTGGGTCGAACCATAACCTAACTCGAATAAAAATGGTTTTAACAATTTGAGTCGTCCATCGAAGGACATCTGAGATCATTGCTTGAGGATAGCTTAGACAAATGATAACGAGCCACATCAGTTGAAAACTATAAATACTCCCTTATTAAATGCAAAAGGGAATCAAGCGAAGAGTTCTATAAACCATTTGAATAGAGAATGAAAAGCGGTTATAACCTGACCATCCAAGCTTCATCAGATCAATCATCTAGTGGGATTGTGCCGAACAAGTTTGACTCGAGCCCATCCTTACTTCGACTTGTCGATATAAAGAATAAATATACTGAGGCCATTTGATGCAACAACAATAAGCACATTGAATACAGATTTTTTAAAATAATTTGCAAAAGCTTATAAGCACTTCAACATCTTATGCAATGTTTGAACCTTTTGAGCATAAGTTTAGGCAAACATCTTCTCAATTCATAGATTAAAATAATTTGGCTATGGTGATATATATGCATTATATATGTGATCTGTCACTAATTTATAGGAACTCTTTTATACTAATTAATTGAGATAAAAAAAAAGAAAAAGAAAAGTGTAGCCAAAGAAGGGATAATGTAGACTAGATATTGATTGAACGCCTTCTCCATCTCTTTGTAGTCAAGACCAACTTTTGCCAATAAGTTTCCTACCCCATTGTAATGCAAAAAGAGTGGCATATAGCTGGTTCTTGGAAGATTTTTTTGTTATTAAAAGTTCTCTTATTTGAAAAATAAATAAATTCATTTTTAAATCTATATTATGTAATCTTAACACAAACAAAATTATAAGAATTTAATTCGGGGGTTGTTCAATAGATCTCGTTTGAATCAATTTATTTGGGTTCATCTAATCAAATTAACAAAATTTTACTTATTGGGTCGATTTCATTTATGTTGAAAGTTTTTTAGCACAAAATCATTCAAAGCTCTCATTTGGTTTCATTTCTGTAGCCCCTTTTTTCATTTTCTACTATTTCAAAAATAAAACATATTACTTTTTATACATTTTCATCCAACATTATTTTTATTTTTATTTTCAAAACGCATTCTCCAATAATCTATATATATCTTCTTCCAATAACCTATATATTTTCTCTTTTTATTCTATAATTTCTATCTCTTTCTTTCCACTTGCAACCAATAAAAATCAATGTAATCATTACTTTTTCAACAATTCATCCAGATACAAATTCATTTTTAACTCATTTTCACTAACTTTTCAAATTTTAAAAATGATAAAAATAAAAATGAAACCAAATGGGACTGAAGCAGTAGAGATTATAGGATGTAAAGATCGCTATGAATTATTATCAGAATACATAGAAAATATATTTTTAATATTGTATGGTTGAGAAATATTTATAGTGGGTGTTAAAATGGACCTATTATATCTAAGCTTGTGTACCTTGATAAAATTATGCCACATATACTAACTGATAATTTAGATGATGAGTTATAATTGAATTCAGATTCAACCCATCCCATATATATATATATATATATATATTTAAAAGTGAATTCTATAATGTAATGCAATAAGTTTAAGTAGTGGGGACAAATTGGACTTTGGCCTCATTATGTTACATCAGAAATCATACAAATTAACTCTAACTTACATAGGATCCACTTCAATAATCACAAAATTCATTTTTAGGAGGAAATAATTAAGAAGTAACATGAAGTTGTCGGCAAAGTGAATCAGAAAAATAATGTATTTGTTGAAAATCTGAAGGCCATGAACACAAGGAATTATGGACCTCAAAGCATTTCATAACCCTAATTTTGTGAAATAAAATCAAAGGCAACATTTTCATTTGTGCGTGTGTGTATATATAATATAATATCAGTTCACATTTAATGCACGTGTCTCTAAGAATTCGATTATAAATATATAGATAGTATTTTGTAAAAACATTTATTGCAATAATAAAATATTATAAAAAGAGAATATATCTGTGAAATTACAAATGGTGGCTATTTTATATGGTTATAAGAATTAAAAATAAATAAAAATATTTTAGATATATAACTCGAGAACACTATAAAAATGAATTAGACCTTATTAATAGATAAATATAGAAAGAGTGACTTGGCTCATTGGATGGATCATTTTTGCCTTTTTGTAGCATGTGAAATCAATAGAAAAAGGTGAAACTTTAGCCATATTTAGGCATAGTTAATGCGATGGAAAAGACATTGTGGCCTAATTGGTATCTTTATTTGACATGAAGTTGAGAGGGGCCAATGCCATAACATTGCATGTTTGGGTTGGCCCTTAATTTATTTAAACCTTTTGACTTAATTAAAAAGATAACTATTTTGTGATTTTCTTTTAAATGATAAGCAAAAGATGTGTTATTTTGTTTAGTATGATAAGTTTTAAATAATTTATGGAATGTTTGGTAATGTTTGGTTATAAATTGTATGTTTTGTATTATGTATTTTGGGAGAATAGGTTTCGGAAGTGAGGTTGGGGAATCAGAAATGTGATGAATGTTTATTTATGTTTTGCAGAATAGCTAAAAAATTATTTTGAAAATTTTTGATATATTTATTTATATTTTGGGAGAGACATTTTTACTGTAGCGATCAAATCAATATTTTTTTGTTGAATTTTTTGAGTGAAAATGAAATTGAGTGATTTTTTTATTGTTGGAATATAATAAAAAAATATATGATATATATAATATACGTATGTATATATTGGAAAATGAAGAAGTTTTGAGAATAATAAAAAATAGAAATAAATATTTTGAAAAATCTAATTTTATTTTGGCAAAATACAACCAAACATAGCCTTTGTTTTTATTTTAGATTTTTGCTTTCGGTTTTCTCTTTTCTCTTTTTGACTAAATGCATTTTGCCATGATTTCATTTCATGGTATAAATAATTTTGGATAAACGAGGAATAGTGCAAGATAACAATAATAAAAAAAAAAAGGTTTCCCCAAATGAATACTCAATTACAAAAAAGGAAAATAATAATTATCATATAGAGTATGAGCAAACAAATTGAGGCAAAAAAAAAAAAAAGAGCAAACAAATTGAGGCCCACATTCAACATGGAAGCTACCTATATTTCCATCCTTTGAGCCCTGTACTAATCATTTAAAAATTATGAAAATTTAATCACAAAATGAGAATATTAAAATAAAAATTAATATAAAATTTTACGTGATTTATTCAGATTAACCAAGCTCACGAGTTAGAAGAGAATTATATTATATCATTAAAAAGTATTAAAAAAGAGTTTAAAAAATTAACAAAACTTATACAATACTCAAACGACCAGTTCAGTGAAAACTCACCCCTATTCTATGTAAGTTAGTTCACTTTGCAGACGGAATTCTTGTCAATGGCTGAGTGTTTAGTCGACTCCCTCCCCCTTTGTGGGGGTCCGAACCCCTCATTCCCGTGAAAATTATAACACACCAAAAATTCCAATAACCTTTATTAAGCGCGACTACATAAAAAAGGTCAACTTCGGATTTTTAAGTAGGCCATCTTTTAATAAATTGGATTGGCATAATAATTATGATTGGTCAAATTATTTTCCCTCTTCTAATTTGCTCTGAAAAAAGAATATATGCCTCCTAATTCTAAACCCTAAATTATAGGAAAAAATGGATATTTACTTTGAACCTATATTATATTACAAAAGTCAAACCATACATGATAACCCAAATTTTTAGGTAAGACAACATCAATTATCTAGAAGTGATTTTAGGTGATTGTAGAAGTGGTCATATAACTACATCTATTGAATGATTAGTGTGTCAATAACAAATTGAACCATTGGATATGCTTACATAGTGTCATTGACATTGATTTTTACTTAATATATAGTTTTATTATTATTAAATTTAATTGATACAATACGTATCTACTATAAAATTCGAAAGTATGTGGAAATTGAAAAGAAAAACAAAAAGGGAACATAAAATATATTTTTTTATGCTTGAAATAAAATTTGGACATAAATCCAACAGTTGTTCTAGTACAATGTCTAAATCAAAGTATTTGGAAAAAAAAATAAAATTAAAAATTAAAATATAAAACTATATTGTAAAGTCTGTTTGAAAAGTAAAAACAGTGTAAAGAAATTTTGTACAAAGCTGAAATTTTCTATTCGGCGCAATTGTAGACAGAGATTGGCCTGCCAGTCTGGTGGTTTCCCTGCAGGCGCTACAGGAGATTAAAGTCTCCGCAAGGTGCCACGCAAGCCAAACAAATACGCTCTCCGTGGGACCAAGACAACTCCAGACCGACCAGGTTTAGTACCGAACCACCAATTTGAAAATTTCGAACGTTAGTTGTAGAGTTAGAGGGAAGCAAATGGACGAAAGTACCCTTTGGTTTAATAATTTAAGTGGCTGCAATCCAACGACCTTATTTTAATTTTAGTGGCTGCTCTTAAAGAATGACACCAAACGATTCAATTAGGTTACTGCCCGTTGTCTTTGGTTGATATATGCATTTAGTATTCTGAGCTGCAATTAGGAAGAATATTTTTTTTCTTTTTAACTATTTCGACGCCAAAAAAATTATTTTTCTTGATCAAAATATCGTTTTTTGGTTTGATTAAATTATTGTTGCATATAAGTCCAATGGTATGTAATCAAGTGATATCAGTCTTCTCTAATATATGAGTGATCTCATGTTTGAGTTTGAGTGGGCTTATTTGTATGTGTACCTTATGTGCATTATCTCCGATAGCATGTGGGATACTTTGATTTATTTGATTTGTGAATAGAAAAATATTGATTTGTTTAAAGAATAAAAAATTTATTATTTGTAATTCTTTCTAAAAAAATAAATAAAATATTTTTGCGTATAGTACAATAATAGTCATTTGAAAACAATGTTCTCGGATGTTAAAGTTTCAAAATTCATGTTTGAATTCCTCCCAAAACAGAATAATACAAAATACGTTTAAGTTATTTGATCAGACAAACTTGATGATAAATTATATTTTTAATTTTCTTTGTTTTATCAGCCAATCAAATAGTAAATAAAACTTTATTATTTATAATGTTTCGGAAAAAAAAAATAGCTTTACAATTTGAAATTGCTAAGAGCATGCATGTTAACATATACTTTTTTTAAAAAAATAAAATAAAATTACAATACAGAAACACGTTATAACAGGCTTTTGATTCTTATACTTCAACCACTGAATAAAAAATATAATTTAGAATTCTTAAAAGTCACATATCTTTTAGCTATTGTCAGTTAAAAATTTTATGTCGAATTTTTATAAAATTATTTTTTTCTTAATTTAGATCATGTTATTTATATGTACATTTTACTTCAATAGTTAGAACTTTATATAGCTAGTTAATATTAATATGAATTAATATTATACCTTAATTCTTTGGCTCAAAGAAAGCAAAAGGGTTTGGTAAAAGGATTGTGACTTGGAACTCAATCCCATACTTTGTTCTCTTTTAATGATAATTATTATATCAATTTTTGACACCAGCTTTGAAGTTAACCGCCTTCAATGAAAACCTCACTGCCCGAAAAAGACCCATTGCCCGCCGGGCTGTGGGACGTTTTATTTCCCAAATTCAAAGTTTGATTTTGAATTTTTAACTAGTGGTCATAAGTATTTCCCACATATTTTATTGTTCAATTTCATTAAAAACTCAATCTTCAATTATTAGAAAGTCGTTTTATATAGTTAACAGTCAAATAGCAAAAATTGCAGTGTCATAAAAATTTTACAGTCGAGAGATTTTAGGCTTAAATTTTATTTTAATAAAAAAGAAAGATGAAATCAGTAATTCGTTTGTGTACGCCTCTATATGTTTGTTTGCTTGTTGAGGACTATCGATTTTATTTTTCTAATGAAATTAGTTCGAGGTTGGTATCAAAGGTATATGAAATCTTTTGTATATGGGCTCTTTAAAATTGATGAGTGTTACGTTAAATAATCAACTGTTTTCTCATCCCCGACAAATTTAGATGGATATTTCATATTAACAAAAAGGGCAATTGCTAGCAAGGGGCAAATGTGTCAAAATATGTACTTAGTGCACTTTATATTCAAATTTTGAAAAGAGGGATCATTGACCAGATAACAACTTAAGCATAGTATCAAGGTAGGGGACAAATGCATCCATACCAACCAAACTATGTAACTATTCAACAATAATTGGGAAAATTGATTAACCGTTGCTTCATGTTAGTACTATTACTCTAAAAGTAGGAGCACTATTTATTA
>JACGDI010004607.1:819392-839268 GCA_014898725.1 Jacaranda copaia
AACATGGGCAAGTGAACTACACACATTGATCCAATTGCATTGGCAATCATTATCCATTTTTATAAAATATAATATGATAAAACAAAAATCAGCATAGTTCTGTTGGTGCAATTTATTTTATTTAAGCACCTATTTAGAAGGTTTATTTATAATTGTTAGAATATTGTATTTGAAAGGATACAATTGCTTGTGTATAAGAATCCAAATGGTTGCATCTCTTCCATTGTATCAATATAATATTCTATTACGCCTTTCTCGACTGAACTTTATGACCCAAATTTCACTGAATTCACCAAATACATAAAGTCTTTCAAATGATTTACTAGTTACGAGCTTATGAATTTGGATTAATATATCCAAAATTCAAATGTTGTAATTATATCATTGAAGATATTAATAAATACAATGAATAATTTAAAGCAATTACGTCGTATCATTGCACCATTATATTCCATTACGTTAAGATAATTCATAAATTATAATTAGAAAAAGATAAACCCCCCTTCATCAAATTTCCTAATGAATTCACAAATAACTAAATGAAGATCATCCACTCTCCTTCTTCTCCTTTCCACTCCCCCCCCCCACCCCCCACCCAACATAAGTTTCTTTGAAAATATCTTGTGCACTTTTCACATGTTAAGAGTGAACCCCTTCATCTATTTGCAACTTCATTCATTGAAATGCAGATTTTTTGCCACAAAGTTGTTGATTGGATCCCTTTCAATCTTGTGGGCATGTCTTCAAGTTTGGGGCTACCACATTGAAAAATCTTAAGAATTTGCAAGCAACCTTCCTTATTTAGGCACAAAGATGTTCTCATTCCAATCAATTTATTTAACAAGTAAGAGATAAGTATTTATCATAACTATGTTTTAACATTTTATTAGGATTTCTTTTTTCAGAAAAAGATTTTATCGACATATAAACAGATATTTTTACAATGTAGTTTAGAATTTTAATGAAAAAATGGAAAATAAAGGATGATTAGTTATATTTAATTTATTTTTCACTAAATCCAAAATCCAAACAAAATAAAAGATTGTCAAGGTGTAAAATTGAAGGCAATGAAAGAAAAATTAAGACAAGACTTCTTCTTTTAGAAAAAAATTAGTAGACAGATAATAAGATATTTTTATATTAATTTTTTATCAAAATTTAGTAATTTTTCTCGAGAGAAGGGATTTTGAATTTTAATAAAAAAAATAAAAGATAGTTCTTTTTATTTATTTGTTTTTTCACTAAATCCAAAATCCAAACAAAATAAAAGATTGTCTAGTTGTAAAATTGAAGGCAAAGAAAGAAAATTTAAGATAAGGGAACCCCATGAACAGTTGGGTCCCGAGCCTGAGGTTTGGAGCGAGGTTCGTAATCATGTGGCTTTGGGCAAAGAAATATTCAAAAAGTGGCACACACTCATACTCACAGCATCACTAGTAGTCGCAGTATAAAGTATAGAACAAGCTTTTTCAAGTTCGGAGAGAGTGAGAGAGAGAGGGGGAAAAAGAGAAGCCATGGCCAATTCTTCATTGTAGTGTCATTGAGTGAGGAAAAAGTTAACAATTCTTCCTCTGTGTATATGTTGTGTGTATTTGCATTGGTCTTGAAAACCTACGCCAATCTGCTTTTACCTTCATATAAAGTCCACTGAATCATTTTGGCTGGTTCTGTTTATGCCAGAGGATTAAAATTCAAGATTTAGTGATCTTTTAAGAGAATTTGGAATGGCGACGATTGAAGGTGCATTGTCCTTCTCTGTGGCGTCAGTTGTGGAGGATGTTCTGCAACAGCATGAAAATCGATCTCGTGATCTTGATTTTGATGCTCGCAGAGCGGAAGAAGCCGGTAATTTTCAGATTCTTTGGGTGTGAATGTGTAATTCTAATCCGGATTTTGTTTTTCCAGTGAAATTCGAGTTTGTCTGAGAAGATGAATTTGGTAGTTCTTGACATCTAAATCCTTAATGAAGTTTAATGCATTGTTTCTCGCCTTTTTCTTTTCGTTTTTTTTTTCTTTTCCTTTTCTTTTTTTTACTTTTTTTTTGTTGTGGGGGTGGGGGGTGGGGATATGGTTCTCGGTGATGAAAATTGAAATTAAAGAAAAGGTTTCTTACCCTTTTTTCTTCTGATTTATCGGATGGAATATTCTACGCGATTATGAACTAATATGGTTAGAACGGAGATGATGGCTGGTTTGTGCTTTTACTCTTTTGCGCGTCTAACGAAGTTCAAAGGCATTTAATCAGAGTTTGATATCAAAGACTAGGAGCACTAGAACTGGAACTAGAACTAATCCTATATCATAAGTTTCATATCATAGACCCAATTAGATGGATATAAAACATAAATGTTATATCTAACTATATTTTGTAAAAGAACACATGGAAAGGCAAATATTAACTCCAAATTTGTGTTGATCTGATTTCAGCATTTTGTACTTTTTTCCCCCTCTTCTTGTATGTGCAGCATTAAGGAGATATGAGGCTGCGGCTTGGTTGAGAAAAGTGGTGGGAGTAGTGGGCACAAAAGATTTACCAGCCGAACCTTCTGAGGAAGAATTTAGGCTTGCGTTAAGAAGTGGAATAATTCTCTGCAATGCACTCAATAAAATTCAGCACGGAGCAGTGCAAAAGGTCAGTAACAGAGATATTTCAAAATAATTGATATTTTCCTTGTTTTATTTTCAGAAATCAGTCATAAAGATATATGTACCTTTCAGGTGCAGCGTAGCAGCCTTTAATTGTAATTCAGGATTGACCTTGATCCATTTGTTTCAGGTAGTTGAAAGTCCCTGTGACACTGCACTTATACCAGATGGTGCTGCATTGTCGGCGTATCAGTATTTTGAGAATGTGAGGAACTTTCTTGTAGCCGTGCACGAGATGGGGATGCCTACTTTTGAGGCCTCCGATCTGGAGCAGGTAGGTTTAGATGCTAGCACTGATAGTACATTAATCTGAACTCTAGACAAAACGCAATCAATAACTTTTTGGTTGTTTCATAAAACTGGAACCAAGAATAGCATACAACGTCTGTACTGTATTATTGAATTAATTATTTCTGATACTAATCAAGAATTTATTGGTTAGAACTTTGAAAACTGTATTATGGTTCAACATCGTTGATTGTTTTTCAGGGAGGAAAATCTTCGAGGGTTGTGAACTGTGTGCTGGCACTCAAATCTTACAGTGAATGGAAACAAACAGGAGCAAATGGCGTTTGGAAATTTGGTGGAAATGTTAAACCCATTACATCAGGAAAACAGTTTATTCGCAAAAACTGTGAGCCATTCACGAATTCTCTGTCAAGGACCATGTCGAATGAGAAATCCCTGAATGCTGTTTACACCAACGGAGACACTAACAGAACAGTATGTAAGCTGTTGATTGAAGTGGAATTTTAGTCCGCTTTAGCCCTCATGATTATAGAGGTTATATTCATGTATTTTTTCTTCTTTTTGCAGCCTAATTCTTCCCTGAGTATGCTTGTTCGAGCAATTCTATCAGATAAGAAGCCTGAAGAAGTTCCAAATGTATGATATGCACAATTCAGTTATACCTATAACTACTACTTAATAAAAATTTAGCTCCAAAATGTTTGATATTCTTTATTACTTTTTTAGGTTTTTTTGTAATCTGATGTTGCGAGTAAAATATATTGACTTGAACTGTATATTTTCAAATTTCTAGAGTTGCAATATGCAGATTTGTTGTCAATAACCCTTGATTTTGAACTGACATATTCTTTCTGTTTTACAGCTTGTTGAATCCGTATTAAGTAAGGTCGTGCAGGAGTTTGAACATCACATTACAAGCCAAATTGAATTGGTTTGTTTTCTCTATGGTCTATGTGATACTTCTTTACACATTTATTGATAATTTGTTCATGTCCACCGCAAAAATTACTTTGCACATAATTGTTGAATTTCTGATTTATGAAATTGATACCATAAGGAACAGCGTGAAGTTTCTTTGAAAATTTTATTCTATATCTTGTATATTTTTTCTTGTGACAGAAGAAGACTAATGGTAGAGACTCGAATATTTCTCATGGCAACAAATCCATGTTAGAGCCTTCTTCACCCCCTGTACAGGTAGTCTCTTGGTTGTAAATGCATTGGAAAAACTTTATTACTAATTAATCAATTTCTTTTTCACTGAGTTTAATTTACTGACACCTTTTTTCATATTCGTACGAAAAAAAGATTGAACAGAAGAATGCTGCAATTCCAAACAGAGATCATATATTGCAGAATAACAAAATTTACGATGAAGAATCCGAAAGTAGACTCATGAAGCAGCAAATTATCGTTGACCAACAGCAAAAAGATATTAAGGTAAGAACCAAATGGAACTAGTATATTCTCCATAATCTTGTGCAGATTGCTGTTCCTTTTGGGGGATTTGAGCTGATAATACTTTATCTTGGATTTATCTTGTTGAGGCGCTGAAGCAAACTATTTCTGCTACAAAAGCTGGTATGCAGTTCATGCAAATGAAATTCCATGAAGAAATTCACACTCTTGGTAGGAATTTGAAAATTTTAGAATTATTCAATTGCTTATATGTTTCCAATATAGCTGTATGACTGAGGATAAGGCATTGCTGAGTGCTCTTTCTTTAAAAAAATTTCAGTTCTTCTTTTAACAATTTCACAAAGAGCCTAATTTTACTTTACAGGTCTCCACATTCATGGACTAGCTCATGCTGCTTCTGGTTATCATAGAGTTCTTGAGGAAAACCGGAAGCTTTATAATCAAGTCCAGGACCTAAAGGGTAACATTGTTGTTCTTTGTTATTTTTCTCATGTGACTGTCTGTGTAAGCAAATTAATGTTTGTCTGTTTTGATTTAATCAGGAAGCATTAGGGTTTATTGTCGTATCAGACCATTCCTGCCTGGACAATACAATTATTTAAGTCCTGTGGATCATATTGAGGAAGGAACTATAACAATAAACACTCTAGCTAAGAACGGAAAAGGTCGGAAATCCTTCAACTTTAACAAAGTGTTTGGGCCTTCTGCAACTCAAGGTTAGGCCTTTTAACTCAGGGCTTTTTCACCTGTCTTAGTGTTTTGAGGTTCTATAGAAATCTCTACAATTTTCCCTTTTATCTCCTTGCAGACGAGGTATTTTCAGATACCCAACCTCTAGTAAGATCTGTCCTCGATGGTTATAATGTCTGCATTTTCGCTTATGGTCAAACAGGATCAGGAAAAACTTACACGATGGTAAGATAGAAGCGACAAGTATCTGCCATATTATAAACACTTTCACCTGTTTCTATTTTGGAATATCAGATCAACGCTAATCATATTGTACTTCATCCAGACTGGACCCAAGGATCTCACAGAGAACAGTCAAGGGGTGAATTACCGGGCTTTAAGTGATTTGTTCCTCATTGCTGAGCAAAGGAAGGACACATTCTTATACGATGTGTCTGTTCAGATGATTGAGATTTACAATGAGCAAGTCAGGGATCTTCTCATTACTGATGGCTTAAGCAAAAGATATCCTTCTCAAAGCCTTTGTGTGACTTATACTCTTAATTATTAGAATTTGATTATTACTGCTTCCCAGAATCATCATGAAAACTGAAATTTAATTTTCTTGTTTACAAGTGTCCTCAAGAAATTCACTATGGTAAGAATTTGGATGATTCCTTTACTAAGAATACATTAGAAATTCGAAATAGTTCTCAGACAGGACTCAGTGTACCAGATGCAAGTTTGATTCGTGTATCTTCAACATCTGATGTTATTGATCTGATGAACATTGGACAAAGGAATCGTGCAGTGGGTGCAACAGCACTGAATGAGCGCAGTAGTCGCTCTCACAGGTGAATGTTTTGAAACTGAATTCATGCTTATAAAGTGATATTTTGACTAAACTTTGTATGATTGCAGTTGTTTAACTGTTCATGTCCAAGGAAGAGACTTGACTTCTGGAAATATTCTTCGAGGATGCATGCATCTAGTTGATCTTGCTGGAAGTGAGAGAGTTGACAAATCTGAAGCGACAGGCGATAGACTAAAAGAGGCTCAACATATTAATAAATCTCTTTCTGCTTTGGGTGATGTGATATCCTCTCTTGCCCAAAAGAATTCGCATGTCCCCTATAGAAATAGCAAGCTCACTCAACTGCTGCAAGACTCACTTGGTAAGGATAACAGACCCTTAACTAACTTGCTTGTTTCTTTGTTTTCATCAATTTATTGACGCGGTGGTTTGACTTAGGAGGGCAAGCCAAGACACTTATGTTTGTTCACATAAGCCCTGAGCCTGATGCCATTGGAGAGACAATTAGCACGCTTAAATTTGCTGAGCGTGTTGCTACTGTTGAACTTGGTGCTGCCAGAGTAAACAAAGACTCAGCAGATGTTAAAGAGCTCAGAGAACAGGTTCTTGTGTTTTTATTTTGTTTGCTCTAACTGTTGGAACACTGTTCAATAACTCAATTGCTATATTCTTTTATGATAGATTGCCAGTCTTAAGGCCGCCTTAGCAAAGAAAGACGGAGAACCAACGCCCATACAGCACAAGGTATCCGGCAGTCCATGCAGCATGCAGCCATCACCTTATCATCTGGCTTTAAATGGTAGAAATGTAGGCTTGCCATCACCAAATGGCCTCAGGAAGCCAATGGAAGATGTAGGCAACATAGAGGTAAAAATAATATCCATCAAATTGCAAAATTCTCTTGTCTCCATTTGTTAATTGTACACATATGATCATCATTCATAGGTCCGTGGCAATTCTGCATTGAGGCGAAAGACACAGAGCTTGGATCTTGATGAGCTGCTTGGGAATTCCCCTACCTGGCCGCCCGTCAACAGCCCTTGCCAAAAGAATGGGGATGATGACAGAGAAGTGTGCTCTGGCGAGTGGGTAGACAAGCCCATGGTGAACAAGCAAGATCCTATTGGAGTTGAAAACCCTTCGGCCTGTTGGAATCCAAACAATGGCAACATTTCTGATGTCTTTAGTCAGAAACTTTTATCAGATTACTCAAAGTATTACCCTGAGAAGCCATGCGACCTAACTCCTGCAAGTAACCAGTTTGATGTTAATACTACCGATGATTTGGATGAGCTCGATGCTGGAACCAGTGATTCATCCGAACCAGACTTGCTTTGGCAGTTTAACCATTCCAAGCCTGGGAACTTCAGCAACGTGATCGGTCCAAAGGACCAGAAACCTCACGCAAAACAAGGCAAAAGTCCAGAATTCAGGTAATTTCCATAATTTCTGTCATATTGTCTACACTAAACAGAAACTGTATCTGCCTACCTTAAAACATAATCACCGGCAATTAAGTGTTGAACTGCACTTTGTTGCTTATGTACATCAGGACAATGATTCCAAAATTAGGCCCTTCTCCGTCTCGAAAAGCAGTAGCAGCTAATGGAGCTGGCCAAGGACAGCGGTTTGGAAGGCAAACTACTGAAACAAAACGTAAAACAGGGATTAGAAAGTAGAAGAATTCCTTTTTCACTGAAAGAAATGGTTTCTTTTTCTTTTTTCTTTGGTTGAGTTATTTTTCATATATAGGCCAAAAAAAGCAATTACTCAAGTTGCTCATATTGTGTATTATGTGATGAATAATATTTTTTATTATTTTGTTGTGAAGATAGGCCACATGCATTACTGATTGCTGGATTTTTTTAGAAAGTGTTCCAGCCCTTATGTATCTTAGAGTTGGTTACAAGTGTGAAGAAGAATGTGATTCACTCCTTGACAGTGTCTTGTAAAGTACAAATTTCCCTAATGTGCATGAATGTGACGATGATCATAGAGTTGCCCAGTTGATCCAACATAGACTTGAGCATGGCTTCTATGCTCATCTTTGTACTAGCAAAAGTTTGAAAAATTGGAAACTTTACATCATATTTCTTCAAATTTCATAGGAAATTTAGACTTATATTGAAATAACATGTTTGCTTTTTTGTAAAAATCTTTCTATCGTAATATCTATTTTTTAGAATATTGTTCGTTTTATTTGATCATTAATATATGTTTTCATAAATAGAGGCACCTAATAATTTTAATTTCGAAGGACTTTATATTCGACTCCAACCAAATAGTTCTAAAGAAAAGGAGCATCCGAGCAGTTAGTTGGTTCTCAGCAACATTGCTTTTATATATATATATATATATATATATATTTTAACGAATTTTTTGTGTGTGTATGTTTATAAATTAAAGAAAAAGAAAAAAAGAAAAAGAAGAAGAAAGAAAAGAAAGGGGAAAAAGAAAAAAAGAAAAAGAAAAGGTGCATTAAGGATTAAACTAAAAACGGCTTATGTATTGGCCCAAAGGAGACAACTTTGGGTACACAAACTTAGGGCCTTATTTTCTGGGAGCGCATTAAAATAATGGGCTTATGGGCCTATTTTCTTGTAGCCCATTAATATAATGGGCCTTCAATAAATAGGTTAGCCCAATGTTTTAAATTTGAACAAAGTTGATTCCGCAAAACCCTAAACCCTAACCCCTAACATTTTCGCCGGAGGTAGAGAGAAACGCTGATTTCCCATTTTGTTTTCCGGTAGCTCGTAAACTGAATTATCAAGAGAATTTTAGAGAGAAATGGACATTGATGAGAACGGAGAGAAGCTCAAATCTCTGCGCATAACATCCCTCGACGAGGAGGAGGAGGATGAAGACGAAGCTCAAACCGACGACGTCGAAGATGAAATCAGCGATGAAGATGATAACGAAGAAGATCGAGTGCCGGTGACTTTAGGCTTTGCGGAGAAGCCTAAAAATCCGTGGTCATTGCTCCGCCAGTATTTCCCGAGCAAAGCTGGTGGCACTCCGGTAATACGACGGACTTTCGACGGAATACTTTGTGATTGAATTTTTTCGACGTGCTAAATATCTCTTCCCGAGCAATACTTTATAATTGATTTTCAAATTAGTACTTATGTAGTGGCCTGCGTTGTTTTCTGGTGTTTTTAATGCTATAGAAGAAAAGACTGATTATTTTTTATTTATTTGTGATCTAGGCATGGTTGGACCCCATAAATTTGCCTTCAGAAAAGTCCAGTCTCTGTGATTTTTGCGGTGAGCCTCTGCAGTTTCTGCTCCAGGTGTAGTAAAAAGGAAAAAGGGGAAATTGAAGTTTTGCTACTAAATTTGATCCTTTTCAAATGCCCCGGTACAAAAATGCATACACTTTATCTTATTTTTTCTTGTTGATTGTTTTTGTAGGTTTATGCACCTTTACCTGAGGAGTCAACTTTTCACCGAACATTGTTCCTTTTCGTGTGTCCATCAATGACCTGTCTTCTTCGTGATCAGCATGAACAATGGAAGCGGCATCCAGAGACTCCATCCAGAAGGTATATCTTTCTGATTTGTCTGCCGCCAAAATTCTTGTCATACAAGCATTGCGAAATGATCTGATCGACAATTTATTCTCTGATCTTCTGTTTCTGATTTAAAAATGGTTCTAAAGTGTCAAGGTTTTTCGGTGTCAATTGCTGCGGGCGAATTCCTTTTACTCCAGTGAGGCACCAGCGGAAGACGGGACCGAGCAACCTTTGACAGCCGGAGGTAACTTTTCTATAGTTTCCTACTTTTAAATATAGCATGGCATCATAATTTTTCAATGACTAAAAGAAGAACAAATGAGACGGTGTGCCACATGATTGTAAGATGGGATTTTTTTGTTCTGCAAGGCTGCACTGCATGGTTCTTGCTAAGGAGATAAACTAGCCTGTATGATAGGGTATTTCTTCATTTAATGATCTGTAAATTGTTACAGCAATGCTCTGTAATTGGTGTGGTACATGGAAAGGTGACAAGATTTGTAGTAGCTGTAGAAGAGCACGTTATTGTTCTGGAAGACACCAGGTATTTTGCTGAAATTTAACACCCTTGTATCCATGACAGATATTTTTGAGCTATCATGTAAAAAATGGAATCATTGCAATTTGCAGACTGCTCATTGGCGGTCCAGTAACTCAAGTCACAAAGTTTTCTGTCGACAGTTGGATGCATCTGGTGAAGAATCTGAATCAGGTAACAGTTTTACAGAAATGAAATTATTACAACATGTGGCTAGTGTGAGTAGTTACAGTTGGATAGGACAGACACTCATATGCTTTCATGGCTGGTGTCTACTCAAAGATTTGATTGCATTTTCTATCATCTTCAGTGATCTATTATTTCAGCTATGAGTTGGACTCCACTTTCCACATTTATTGGGGGACATTTTATGTCCTGGTTGTGGACTGAAACATTATGTTTGGATTGTAGGAAGTTCTTTTACAGGTGTAACTTTTGGTGTCCATTAAAGATAAGCATGTATATTTTGATGTGACATGGATTGACATTTTTGTTGGCCAACAGCTGCCAGCAACTCCCTCTGGCCAGAGTATGAGATCACAAACGAGGATGAGTGTGAACTTGACGAGGGGATGTCTAATGATGATGGATCTGCTAGTTCATTGATTTCTAGAAGCCGGATGGATGGATCGTTCGGAAAATTGCTGACATATTTCAAGGTGAGTTTCTTATCTGGTAATCTGATAATTCTGAATTATTAGTTTAATGGATGGTAATCTATATCTATGTTTTGATTGTTGAGTAGGGACATGGTGACAATAGGAGTTGGGCATCCTTCCAGGAGAGAATATCTCTGGCTCCTGACCAAGTTTTGAGGTGACTGATAAGAAACCTATATATCTACCTTTAGTGGCATTTGCGTTTTTTGCTGTCTGCCTATATCCTTTGAAATGCATGGACAAAGCATACACATGAAAGATGCTTCATTCTCTGTTGTGCACTTGTGCTCTTGATTTTGGAATCTATTTCTTTGATGAGCAGATACTCTAGCTCCACTCAAGCTAAGCCATTGTGGCCCGTCTCTAGTGGTCGGCCATCAAAACTCGACATCCCTAAGTGCAACTATTGTGGTGGCACTCGTGGTTTTGAATTTCAGGTGCGATCCTTTCTATCAACTGATGGGAGATTGTACCATTATGTGAAGATGTCGAACTAGGATGCACTAGTAAGTAGGGCCCGCTTGTCTTAACCTTAAGGTCTCAAAACAATTTTCCTGAAGAAAATTGGACGGTGCAACTTTCTGTCTAAATTTATAAATCTTCCATTTTGTTTCACTCTAGCCCTAGCTAACCCAAAAAGAACATAAATCTGTCTTCTCGATGAAGTTGCTTATTCTCTTCTTGGCAATTTGACTTCAGGTTTTGCCCCAGTTACTGTATTTCTTCCATGTGAAAGACGGTGAAGATTCCCTTGATTGGGCAACTATTGTCGTCTATACATGTCAGGCCTCATGCCAAGGACATCAGGGCTACAAAGAAGAATTTGCTTGGGTTCAACTTGCTTCTCAGTCACACTGATATATACAAGCAACACTACCCGGGCAAAGATGGGTAGCCACTATATATTGCTCATGTACTCCTGTCGCCACTTCTCCCAAATTTCTTTGTGATGTATGAAGACAGCGATTTAAATTATTTTCTTTCTGAATTATACATCAATCTGGGACCTCATGCCTTGTGTATCTCTCAGAAAAGGCCATAAAATGTAAATTTGTTGGTTGTCGCTATTGGCTTCATTATTTTCTGATGAAGATGTCATAAAATTGACCAGTGGAGAATATTTATTTTGGTGGTTGAGGAAAACTCATAAAGTTGCTACTATCTGAAACATGGCCCATGGTCAAATTGAAAGTGGAAAGTGCAAGTGGTTATGTATTCGCTAGAATGGGATGCAGAACCAGAATGAAATAGACAATTGACAGGCAAAATAGAATTGGCAATTACTGTGATAAAAATATAGGATAAATTCTGCTCCAATAACCTCTCACGCTTTTATGATTGGTTACTTTTTTTTGTACGATCCAATTGCATGGTATGTGTAAATACTTGTGAGAATATGTGACACCATTTTAACATTTTTTTTTAATTTTTTCTGGACAGGAATCATCCCTAATCCGATCTGAGTACTCTCTGCAGCCTTAAACTTACTTTCAATATAGGACTAGGATTGATATAACCGAGATTGTTCCAAACCCCACTAGAATCATTGGCGTGCTCAATTAAATTCAACGAACACCACTTTAGCATATACTCAAATGGATTATGGACGAGTGGATTAAAATACAATGATGTCATAAGTACAATATTAATATTATATGTATAATTCAACAATTCATAACTCTTTTAACCTATATACTCAAGTGGTGGAATGACGGAAATTACATTATGATATTTTATGCCATCCATTTAAAGGCAAGTAGATATGGACTTTCATATTATAATATGATGATATCATAAAATGAATTTTCTTATCATGATGTATAATTTAATGATTTTATAGTCCGTTTGAGTATATCCACAAGTTGGCGTACGAGCTATACTTATGAATAGTTTATTTATTCATACATGTATGAATAAGAGCAACTAAATTCATTTGATTCAAACTTGAATCTCATATATACAATTGTGATGAAGATCAACTAATCGTTTGGCCTATACTTATAAATAGTTTGAGTGGAAAATGTGCATGAATTCCAATATTAAAGAATCCACACACTCTAAGACAATTTAAAGCAAGGAAATGAAAATTCTGAAATGAAATCAAATATGAAATGTAACATTTTATTGCAAATTCCAATTATATAGTCCCTGATCATGACACCCTTTTACCACCTTCTATAATCAATCAATCAATCTCACAAATCTCCAGTTCAAGAATGTACAATGTGAATGAAAAATGACCAAATAAACATGAAATGAATTAAAAGACAACAAGCATTTCTGAGGGGTTCTGCACTACCAAAACTTTTCTTACACATGAATGAAGAAACTGACACTGTACACAGAATGGAGAAAATGACCTGACAACCAGTAGGAACCAATTTGCTGCCCAGAGTTTTTTCCATTTTTCTTGCCCGTCTTGCGTTTTGCGTTTATTATTCGGAACATTATAAACCAGAATAGACAGACCAGAATTTTGGTATTGCAATGTATGGATCAAAGAATGAATGATTGAGAAATTTAAGGACAGAGATGTCATAAGACTGCGACTTGGCTATTTGGAAGCAAGAAAAAGGAACAACCAGAGGACAGGCTTTGGAGTTCTGGGCATGGCTCGGGTGAGACATTTATAGATGAGCCCACAACGTTGGCACAAAACCAGGACGCAGATGGGTCGGAGGTGACAGAGAAGGACATGTTTGAAAGACATAAAGACGTGAAGGGAGATTCATCGATCCCAGAAAATATCCCAGCAGTAGTAATGTTTACACCAACAATGTCCAGAAAGGAAATATCACTAACATTAGGCAGTGCATGGGGATCATATTTGTCATCTGGATGAGAAGTAAACTGACCTGTTGCGTTGATTCCTTGTTGTACGTTTTCCATGTAGATATCTGATAGGAAAATGTCTTTGATGTAACCACCTCTTCCTTTTGCTGTCTTTAGCTCTATGCCGGTGATGGAGTCATGGACGTGAAGATGCTCAGCCAATACAGACGAAATTCCACCAGACATTTCACTGCCAAAGGCTATACCAGAGCCTGAAGAAGATTGGAGGCGGACCCTTCTAACGTGGACGTGGGAAGTTGATTTGTTGTAAGTAATTCCATATTCATCCCAACCGCTCTTCAGTACCACAGCATCATATCCCATGCTGATGTTGCTGTTCTCTATGCAGACACGCTCGGAAGAATCTGAAATTGAAAAAGGTTTCAAGCTTTTAGAGTGAAATGAAAAAACTCAAACACACACACAAGGAATAAAATGCCTATGTAGTTGATAATTGCATGGATTATAGATTGGCTTTCCGACTCTTTTGTATCAAATGGGCAAAATTTGCCATTTTGCGATTATCACACAGATCTACGCTTCAACATAAACACTTACTTTAGGTTAAGAAATGTGACAAAACATCAGAAGAGCAGGTAACTACACTGGTAAATTCAGATTTATTTCACAACCCATTAACAAGAACATTCATGTCATGAAGGGATCTCAATTCCGACGGACCTGGAACAATGCCACTGGTGTGTGGAGACTCAGGCGGAGAATAAATTGTTATGTTCTGAACTAGCAATTTACTGCATCACAAAACATTGAATGAAAAACGTGTTATAATTTAGTACATAACTGTGGAGACAGCTTATCTATGCACAATAGGGAACAAATGGGGTTTCAAAGAGAGATTAAGGACGCTACCTGCAATAAACTGGGTGTATGTTCCAAGCAGGTGCATTTAAGAACGTTAAGTTCGATATAACGATGTTGTCTGACGTGATTAACTCTACTAGATGTGGTCGGCTATAATTTAAAGAATGAGATTCCAATTGTTCCCACCAAACCGAACCCTGTCCATCAATAGTTCCATTATTTCCTGTGTGGCAAGAAAAACAAATGAGCAAGAAAATAGTAAGAGGGTGGGAGAAGGGAGACAACTAAAAAAGTCAACAACTTAGTTGGGAATATCCCTGCCTGTGATAACAACATCAGTCAAATTCTGTCCGCTGATTAAGCTGCGATATCTTCGACCGGGTACCTCAAGGCCTCGGCCATACGAAGGTAAGGGATCAACTATATCCCAGTGACTATAATCCTGCAAAAGCAAGAGGAAAAAAATTATAAACTACTGAAATTTTTGTCCTGGTAAGAGTCCATATAAGTTGTTACACAAATGGTTGTATATATCTCAAATGAATTGGATAGATGCAGCTAAATAACAACTATAATGAAGTTTTCTAAGTAAGGTTTTTCAATCAAGGACAGAAAGATGGAGCAAAAATAATCCCAGCTAGTTGACTGTCCCTTGAAACGATATGCAATCAGACTGCAATTGAACAGCTCCAGGATGCTAGCATAGAACAATAGATCAAACAACCTATGGCTTCTACCCAAGAAAAGACAGGAGTTTCATATTATAATGCCAACCTGAGAGCCAAGAATAACGGCATCTTTTTCCAGGAAAAGTGTGAGATGGCTGGTAAGAGTGAAGCATCCTGTAAGCCACCTGCCGGCCGGGACATAGAGTTGGGCACCACCTTTGTCAGCGAAGGACTTAAGATAGAAAATTGCATTCTGAAATGCTACAGTATTTATAGTTTCCCCATCTCCCACCGCCCCAAATTCCGAAACAGACACACTGTGGGGTCTGGGAGTCAATGGCCAATTAGAGTTGCATACTCCATCGTGCTCTGCGGCATTGCTCAATACCAGGAGCAAAAGCAAAATTACCTGAGATTCAAGGCCACACAAGAAAACAAGTAAAGCGTATTATACAAACAGTATACCGAACCTTCCCAGCAATTTATACTCCCAAGTCCCAACAGAGGAAAAACAACAGAAAATTTGTTCCAATTTTGCTAGAAAAAGACAACTGTTCCTTTTGAACTTGTACATTTAGCAAAGGAATTGATCAGACAATAAAGCAAACTGGAAGAATGAAGCTTTGACTTTGTAACAGCAATGTACTAAAAAGTGAAGAATTTTTGTTACTTAGAACTTCAGAGATTCCACTATTTATCATGACAAGGACTTATTGCATAATCAGCATATCATACCAGCATCTTTGACCATATTGGGTATTAAAACAGGTGAGAGCTAATAAAGATAGTAAAGATAGATCTCAATTATGATTAAGAGAAGAAAATGAAACACCTACATCAACACAAAACACTACTCTGAATGCTCAAGCTGAGGACCCTATCCACAAAGAGCACAATTTCAGATCTAGAAACCGAGTGTCAATTCTCTTACATAGACAATGTCACTAGCATAGCAACTAAAAAGCACCGAAGATTAAATCAAATTTAACATCTGCAGAACCCACATCTTAATAAACTATAAATTGAACTATCACAAGAAAAAAAGAAGAAGAAAGGAAAACACACACACACACACACACACACACAGTTGAAGTTAAAGATTTCCACCGGGAAACAATATTCAAACTTCAGACCAGAATGAAGCTTATCACAGTTCAATGGCAAGATTTACTTTTTGTAGGAAAAACAGCTGCCCAGAAAGCAATAACACCCGTACTTGATCCAAGAAAGCTAAAAAGAAAAGAAAAAATAAAAAATAAAAAATAAAAAAATTAATCAAGAAAAGACAGCAACTTACATACTCAAATCACTGAAAACAAAAACAAATTAACGTACTTACTAGCCTCTTCATGTCTTCTCTTCTTCAAGCCCTCATTCAAAGCCACCCCTTCTTCTGAAAAATCTTTGACACCCCCCTAAAACTAAGAAGAGAAACAAGAAGAAGAGATGAAAGGAAAAAGGGCTGTGATTGAATGATGATGAGTGGCAATTAAGGAGAAAAAATTACTTCCAAAAATTAAAATTATTAAAATAAAAAAGGATGGTAAGTGAAAGGGACAGCACAGAATAAGAAAAAGACCTCTTCGTCTAACACATATTTAACCATATATATGGATGTTCCCAAAAAGAAAACTATTATTCTCAGTCCCAACCAGAAATAAAAAATAAAAAAAAACAAAAACAAAAATTGTTTTACTCAAGAATATAATATCAAAATATTACATTAGAAAAGGTTAAAAAAGAAAAGTGGGGTGTGGCTGACAGTTAATCAAAATTTAATTTCAGGATTATTAGCCATTAATCACTCCCGTAATTTCCTGTCCAACGGGTATTTGCCGACACCAAAAAACGGAAAATTCTCCTTTTGTTACACTCATATTTCTCCTTCCTTTTCCTGTTGATATGTAAGAAAGAGAAAGAAGGCACTGGTTGTTGTCATAATTTAATGTAATAAGCATGATTAGCCAACCTTAAACATAAAAAAAAGAGCCAAAACTAAGAAGGGGACAAATGGAATTGTTAGGCGAATGTCTAGTTATGTATTTTGTTTAATTTTATTACATATTTATTATATATTTTGAAAAAATAAATTATTAGAAAATATGAAATTTGTGTTTTGATATGTTTATTTATATTTTGAGATATTTATTTTTTACTATTGCATTTAAATCATTTTTTTTGTTGTTGTTGAGTTTTTGGAGTGAAAATAGAATTGAATGATTTTTTTTAATATTAAAATAATAATAAATATATATAATATATGTATGGATATATTGAAAAATATGTATTTTGGAGGAAAAATAGAGATATATATGGGTAATATTTTAATATGAATTATATGTTTTGGATTATATAATTTGGGATAATGAGTTTTGGGAGTAGGGTTGAGAAATATGATGTATGTTTATTTATATTTTAAAAATAGTAAAAAAATTATTTTGAAAAAATTCGGTATATTTGTTTATATTTTGGGGTGAAAATAAAATTGAGTATTTTTTAATAATCAAAATAATAATAAAATATGTATAATGTATATATTGAAAAATGAGGAAATTTTGGGAATAATAAAAAATAGAAAAGAATATTTTAAAAATTTTAATTTGGCATTTTAAAGGAAAATTTTTTGTATGTTTAATTGTATTTCTCTAAAATAATATTATTACAGACAGATAAAACCAAACAAAGCCTAGTTTTTTTTTTATGGGGAAAAAGAATAAATTAAATTTCTAAGCTGGTTTTTTGTGTGTAATGTGTGTGTGCATGGGAAGGGTGGCATGTGCTTTGTGGAAAATGGGACCCACTCCTCAATGATACATTGGAGGTGCTAGGCTGGCATCACTGATCTTGCCAGATCAGACACCCAATCAGGGGCCCCACCTCTGGGAGGAGTGGTGGGTCCCTTCTTTATTCTAAGTATAGTCTCCTCTGTCCTTTTCTGGCCCTTGTTGTCTTGTTTTTCCTTACTTCAGTTGAATCTTTAATTATTCTTCTGTCTTCCAAGACTCACTTGGATTGGTAAACAGCAACAGAAAATACAAATCATTTCTTCTAAAAGTTTGCTGGCTATATTATTTATTTATTTAGTAAAAGTTAAGTGTTGAATTTTCTTTTTTCTTTTTTCTTTTTAGTAAGGGCATACCTCAAACTTTGCTAAAGCTTAAATCTAGGTCTCATGGGATTATTATTATTTTTTTTATTTTTTTAGCTTAAAGTAAATAGTAATAAGAGCTTGTATTATACACAATTTAGTTGGATTATAAAATATTAATTTACATATAATAATATCTGTATTTTACTTTACTGTATCGTCATATATATATTCTTATGAAATGAATTCATAATTTATCTGAATGTATACTTTATTAAATTATGTGAAATTTTTCTAAAGGGAAAAAGGGTTGTATTAGCACCTTTTTAGTTGTTATTGCTATTTTAGTTTTAGGTGTAGACTAGCAATTTGGGCTAAGCATTTTATAATATTAAGTAAATAAAATATTTATTTATTTATTTTTATATAATGTTAGTTCTTTAATAATTTAACACATTTATTTGAAATTTTACATAAATAAAAAAAAATGATAAAAATACTAATGGTGGAATGTAGATTGCGTGGTCTATAAATGCAGTTACCACATACATTACAGTTATGAAAATTAAAAAATAAAATAATTTAAATATATTACTTGAATACGCACGCACACAAAAAAAAAAGAACTATTTACCTTTTTAGCGGTGTAGATATTCAAAAAGAGTTGACTTTAACTTTCTAAAGATTGGACCTTTTAGTTAGATTAAATTTTTATCGTCACTAATTTTTAAACTAATAATTTAATTTACAAGCAATGGAACTACAATTAACACCGAAAACGTCAACTCCGAATTTCGATAATTTAAAAAATAAATTGAAATGATAAATAAAATAAGAAAAAAAATTGCTTACAAAAGAAAATACAATGAAATAGATGCCTTTGGAATAATTGATTTTATCATAATTTTTATCTTTATTTAAATAATGCCAAGGGATGCAATTTTCATCAATCAATGGACAAGAAAAGTTAAAAAAGAAAAAAGATTTAATTAAGTTTGTCAAAACATAAAAATGACAAGGACAGTTCGTGCGGCCAATTGATTCAGATCAGTACAGTAGAGAAAAACGCCACCTGTCGCCGCGAGACAGATGGATCCATCTGTTTGTTTGAAATCCAAAGGCGGGTGCACACATGCACCAATAGGTGTCGTAACATTCCGTCCAATTCCATCCAATTCCTATACACGGTCAAGATTCAAGAATAATATTATTATTAGCATTTAAAATACGAATAATTGTATCAAACCCTCAATCTATGACCCTCGTTGCACATTGTCATTCAATCATTGTTGATGTATAATTTCACCATTTGAATTAATAAAAATATTCGTCAATACCACATTTATACTATTCCAATTAAATATAACCAATGAGCATTCGACACGTGAGATGAAAACAACGGAATATTCTTGTTAGATTCTATCGAAATAGTGCAAAATGTGTCGTTGACAAATATTTTAATTAGTTTTGAAGATGAAATTATACATTTTAATTAATTCTGAAGGTAAAATTGCACATCAACAATAGTTATAGAATAATGTACAACGAGAACTGTAGGCTGAGGAATTAATGCAATTAACTCTTTAAAATATTTGAATTAATTGTTGAATGTTGAAGCTTAATTGTGTTGTGTAAATACACACAAAACAGCTGTACCTCGTCCCCACTTGTTTGATGTATAGAATAAATAAAATCAAATGGAAAAAAAGAGGATCCAATGGCAAAGCCCCACCTACCACATGTGGGACTTCTTGTATATGATTTCATCCTTTTTTATTATTTCTTCTTTTGTTGAGGCATTTTCTTTAGTACTACTATGAATTGTACGCAGTTTATTTTTGGTAATTTTATTATTTGTACATATTTTCATATTAATTATAATAAAATTAATATGGATTTAAAATATATATTTATAGTTTATATGTAGTTATGAAAATAGCCATTTACATAAAATAAA
>JACGDI010004607.1:843997-909288 GCA_014898725.1 Jacaranda copaia
CCCCCCCCCCCGCGGTAGATATCTTGACCTTTGACAATGAATCAACTGCTGGTGCAATTCCTTGGGATTTCTTTGACCCATCCTGCATTTGTACTGATTGATTTTACTTTTTTCAAATGTAGCATTTTATCAATTTCATAAGCTGTTGCTGATAGCTGTGGCAATTAGCTTTCTTCACCCGTATAACTGTAAATAGGCATAACTTTTTGATGCAGAGTCATAGTCAAGTGTTGTTTCTCTATTTAGATTCGATCTTGTGTACATTTTATCTGACAGGTTATTGCAAATAGAGCGGCTGAGATTCTAGGCCACAAGCGTGGTGAAAAATTTGTTCATCCAAATGACCATGTAAACAGATCACAATCTTCTAACGACACATTTCCAACTGTAAGCTTCTTACAGGAAGACTATCTTTTGGTACACGTAATCTCGGTTACCTGAAGTATAGCTGGTAATTTGGTTTTGGCCTTTCTTATGCACAGGTAATGCACATTGCAGCTGCAATGGAGGTCAATTCAAGATTAATACCAAAACTGAAACAGTTACACACAACACTGCATTCAAAGGTTCTGTTAACCCTCTTGAAACTATTTGTTCTCCTTTTCTTTCGGTGACATTTATGATGCCCCCCACCCCCTCTTTTCTTTCTTTTGACTTTTTGGTTTTTCACAAATCTCATTATGTTATGAGGTATTTTATGAACCAATCTGCCATATATGTTCTTCTTCTGCATGGTATTGGTTTGCACCAAGACTGTGGATAAATTTTTGTCTTTTGTTTGGGTTGGGTGGGTGGGGATCACGCATGTTTTCATTGGGTTATTTCCTCCAGTTTTCTTTATTAGTTTATACTGCTTTGTTTTAATACATGCTGATGCCAGCTTTGCTTTTGTTGGTGACATTTTTTTCCATATTTTGCACATTCTTTGATTTGCTCTTGTTGCATCTTTAGCTTTGCCATTGCTATGAAGATGATAACTACCTTTCATGACTCGGTCTGCTTTGTAATGTTGTCCAGTCTGTTGAGTTCAAGGACATTGTTAAAATTGGTCGCACGCACACACAAGATGCAACGCCTTTGACACTTGGACAAGAATTTAGTGGCTATACTACACAAGTAAGCTTTTTATCCTATAGCTTTTGTGAGATTTTTTTTCCTGGTATACTGAAGTTATTTCATTTGAACTCTGAAGGCCAAAATAAGTGTGCTTGAACATAAAGATTATGTCTATGGTTGCAGGTGAAGTACGGAATTGATCGAGTCTTATGCACCCTACCTCGCTTGTATCAGGTTAATTGCGTGATTCAATGGCCTCTTATTCTTTGTATTCAACTTCTTTTGCTTGTGTATCTAATCCTAGGAGTTTGGAAAATATCTGCAGCTTGCACAGGGGGGCACTGCTGTAGGAACTGGTTTGAACACAAAGAAAGGGTGAGAATTGAAGTGGTCAACTTCAGTTGATTGCATGTTTCTACTTAACTAAATTGCATTCTTTACAAATCTCAATTGCCTTCACTATTTTTGTCTCTGTATTGCTGATGGGAATGCTGTGAAATTTCCATTTTTTTTTTTAAATTTTTTAATTTAGGAAAGCAAAATTATTGTTGTCAGGTTTGATGTAAAGATTGCTGCAGCAGTAGCCGAGGAGACTAACTTGCCATTTGTGACTGCTGAAAACAAATTTGAAGCACTAGTAAATATCTATTTCTTAAGTTTCTTAAGTTTGCTCTTTGTTCATTGTAGGTCTGGAATCTTGTTTCTTATGTGATTGGTTTCTATATTTTGTTTAGAGCAAGTTTTGTTATTGCAAATGCACACATGGAAGCATTTCTATTGTATGCCTCAGCAAAACTAATTTTGCGAATTTCTTTTTTGTCTTATTGATAGGCTGCACATGATGCTTTTGTTGAAACAAGCGGTGCCTTAAACACAATCTCTGTTTCTCTCATGAAGATAGCAAATGACATTCGTTTCTTAGGAAGGTATATGTATAAGATCTAGGCATTTTTCTCCCGTACTTTTAGTACTTTGCTTCAATTGAGTTGTTCTCACATCCTGTCTTTTACACAGTGGTCCTCGCTGTGGTCTAGGAGAACTCATACTTCCTGAAAATGAGCCTGGCAGCAGTATAATGCCGGTAAAGTTCCCAACTCATTTCGTCTAATAGAAATATAAAGATTGGTTATCTTATGAGTTATGGCAGCTATTAACGGTGTGATGCTCAAATAATCTAAATTTCAGGGGAAGGTGAACCCTACACAGTGTGAAGCTCTCACAATGGTTTGCGCTCAGGTAATAACAATCTAGAATGAGGATGAATGAAATCATTCTCCAGATGCAAGAAGCTTTTCCTAATGCTTCTTACTTTTCAGGTCATGGGCAATCACGTTGCAATTACTGTGGGGGGATCCAACGGCCATTTTGAACTGAATGTGTTTAAGCCTGTTATTGCCAGTAATCTATTACATGTATGTTCCACTATTTATTATTTCTAAGTCATTTTTTCCTGGTGCTGGAGGGTGGTTCTATTTGGGTCCTTATCTTCATAATTTTTTTTCAACCTCCTCTCGCCTCCCCCTCCTGTTTTTCTGGACCATGGACAATTTTTTGCCATGGCTGCTTATTTAGTTCATCCAAATGTCAACTATCTGTGCATGCATAATGCACAAATACATACAGACACGAACGTACATACTGTTGCTTGAAGAGAATCATTTTGTTCACTCTTTTTTCAAGAGGACTTTTCCTGGTTCCCCAACTATCATCTATGGGATCATTTTGTTAACATTTATTCTCTTTTGTTGGTTAGTCATTGAGATTGCTAGGGGATGCTTCTGCTTCCTTTGAAAAGAATTGTGTCAGGGGAATACAAGCCAATAGAGAGAGAATTTCTAAATTATTACACGAGGTAAGTTGCTACTTGGTACATGGCTCAGAGATCTCATTGGATTTTATCCATTGATCCTAGTCTAATTGATATAATGATGCTTTTATAATATTGCAGTCCCTCATGCTCGTTACATCTTTGAATCCCGTAAGTTCTCACTTAAATTTTACTCTTTTCATTCTTTTCCGTATATCTGTCCTCTGCTCAACTAAATTCTACTTCTATTCTAGAAAATTGGCTACGATAATGCTGCGCTAGTTGCCAAGACAGCCCACAAGGAGGGAAGCACCTTAAAGGTCTGATTCTTTCTCATCCCATCGAATTTTCATCATCCCATTTCACCTTTGAATTAAATTGTGTTGTTTTTGGACACAATGTTTCATTTAAAAAACATAGTTCTCTGAAAACCTTCGAAACAATTGACTGAGGTTTCGACTGCACAGGAAGCTGCCTTAAAACTTGGAGTGCTGAATTCTGAAGAATTTGACAACCTTGTAGTGCCAGAAAAGATGATTGGCCCGTCGGTCTAAATAGATCTGTCAGAGCTTATATTTTCAAGAGAGACGTCCTGACAAAGTTCAAGATAACGAATTTGTCTTGGGTAGTTCTTTTCTATGGAGACAAATATTCTTGGGGGTTTCTCAGTTGTGGTTTTTCCTGCTTGGTCACATCAAAATTTTCCGGTCCGCTGGTGGGAAAGCCTCCTCATTGTTGTAACTGCTACATCTTCTTCAATGGCTATTCAATGGAATTGCATGAATAAATAAATTAAACAGTTTCGATTTGCTCAATGGTCTAAGATTTTCTACTAAGCCTTGCTTGGATTGAGCCATAGACCACGTATGGGATGCGAATACGTGCATGTCATTGAAATCCAACCCTTTTTATGCTTTCACAATTAAGATATAACTTCTTATGCATTTAAAAATAATGTATTTTCTTTTACATATGTGCGTGTACAAAAAATTTATTACGATTCTAAGTTCAGATCTCAAACATACAAATGTAAGGATGATGTTATTAAGTCAATTGATCACTCAATTATTTGTAATTTTAAAATTTATTTGCTAGTGATTAAATTTTGACAACAGAAATAAATGAAAATGCCTACTTTATAGTATTAGAGAGTGTTTGGTTAAATTTATTTTAAATATCTTATAAATTTTTATATTTTATAAGATATTTTTTGGTGTTTATAAGATGTTAAATTTTATTTTTAAAATAAATTTTTGAAGTGTTTGGACAAAATAAGATTTTAAAGCTTGTAAGATGTTAATAATATCAATTTTGTAATTAAAATAGTTAAAAGTGAAGGAGCTTGTTAAAATTTTAAAAATAAATTAAGATTTTTTTATTTTTTTTAAAAAAATTTATAAGCTCGTAACATCTTATTTTATAATCTTATAAGCTCTTTTTTTAAAAAAAAATTACTAAATAATTTTTATTAATTTATAAGCTATTGAACATCTTATAAGATGTTTTGAAGAGCTTATAAGCTCATCCAAACAACCTCTTAGTATTTACCAAACTTATTTTTTCTTTTTTAATGCATTATGAAATGATATTAAAATATACAAATTAGTTATAAGTTCTATTTTTTTGATATAAAATAATGAAGGATATAGCATGATTGATAAATTTTAATAAAAAAAAATTGAAAAATCTCGCAAAGTAAGATAAAATCTTTTGCCCTTTTCTCTATATTTTCCTTTTGTTTTAACAAAATAACATACAATCATTTCTTATGAACATGTCATATTAATTTAGAAAATTATATTATTTACACATATAAAATTAAAATACTTTAAATTTGAATTTAAAATTTAATAAATTTTATGCATAAAATATAAAACCGGTATCATTCGACTAATCGGGCGAGAGGACTTGCTGTAAAAATGACTTAGGCGTGACGTTGGCGGTTGGCGAAAAAAGAACGGCCTGTTCCTGACCTGGCGGGCTAGATACTCAATAAAACCCTAAAGCAAACCCAGCACGCGGTTTTCCGACCGAAAAAGAGCTCGTCGCCCGGCGGCAATAATGAAGCCTTCAAGAGTTTTGAACGCCGGAGAAGATTTAATGAGGTTAAATTTTTAATGTTGTTTCACGACAAGCAAAGCCTATTTTTGTTACTGATAGTTTACTGATTTCTTTGCTGCGCTTTTTGATTGGGTGAAAAGTTTGGAAGGTGATAGTGGAGATATCATTATATTGCCCGCGAAGAAAAAGAAAGAAAAGAAAGAGAAAAATCTGGTATCGTCACTGAAGTGGTTACTAGTGTTTTTGCCTCGATTATTGTCTCTCGGTCGTGTTTCTGTAGGATGTTGAGTGTGTTTCGCAATTGAAATTTTCTATTTGTTTTAATAGGTATCTCCAAAGCTTAATGCAAACAAAAAGCCTAAGCTAAGCAAATCCCAGAAAAGAAAGTTAAAGAAGCTCGAGGTATGTGCAAGTGCAGAAGCCTGGAAAATTTTAGTATAACTTGCTGTATTTTTGGTTCCAATGAAGTTTTAGGTGTTGATTGATCTGAATTTCTATTGTATAGGAGGAGAAGGAAAAGGAAATGCTTTTATCAAAAAGCATAGAGACATTGGAGTAAGAAAATTGCCTTCTGGTCCTTTTTTGTGATTGCATATGTTTAAATTTATTTTAACAGCTTAACCCGATCAAGGGAAATTGGATTTAGATGTGATGCTTTGGTTATTCATGTTTCAGGAAGTACAAGATTAGAGAGGATGTGTATTCACTTATGTGGTCTTCAAGGAACTTGGGTCAGGTTTGTCTTGGGCTCACGATTCTATTCTTTTTGGTGTATAAAATATGTCATAAATTATGGGTTGGCACAATCCACTACAGGTTGAAACTGTCCGTGAAAAAAGAAGAAGAGAAGTTGAGTTTTCTAAAGCGGGTCTAGAATTGCCAGATGGTCATCAGCCTTTCAAGAAGAGGAGAACTGATAGAGCATCTTCCAATGTTGAAGCATACGAGGACAAAATTCAGTCACCAGATATTAATGACGAGGATCATGTGCAATCATCTTTAGCAGAAAGGATTGTGCTGAATGAAACATCTGTCTCTGTGGAATCTTCTGAAAATGAAGTTTGTGATAATGGACCTGTTACATCTGATGGAGGTGTTGTTCTTCTGGTTAAGGAAGTGGGTGATGAAACTATTCCATCATCAGTCCCAGAACTTCCACATGAGTCTACTCATTCACGTTCTGACAACAAAGAGATTATTAAGTCTAAGGTATGTTATTATATGATAACATATGTTATTCCTGGATCATATGTTTGCATGTACTTTTTCCTAATGCAGATTTATATCTATTTTTTACTGTATTCTCAGTTGTACACCTATATGTATTTGACGCACAATGTCAAACTCACATTTATATGTTGGACAGGATACAATAGATGGAGATCCAAAATGCAATCCTAATTGTGAAAATAACCAAGGCAATTTTTCTTCAGTGAGAGATTTTGTAGTTCCAACTGTAGTTCATGTGTCAAGACCAAAGGATGTGGAGAAGCAAAGAACGGGTCTTCCCATAGTCATGATGGAACAAGAAATAATGGAAGCTATAAATGAGAATATTAGTGTTATTATATGTGGTGAGACTGGCTGTGGTAAGACAACCCAAGTACCTCAGGTTAGTTTTATTTATTTCTTAATAATATTTGGTAAAGAACTTCTTTGTGGTGGAATTGTCTTATGTATTGCAACAAATGGCAACTTTCAGTTTCTTTATGAGGCTGGCTTCGGATCAAACCATTCAAATACTCGAGGTGGCATCATTGGTGTCACCCAACCTCGCCGAGTCGCTGTGCTTGCTACGGCCAAGCGAGTGGCATTTGAGCTTGGGCTTCGACTGGGCAAGGAGGTTGGCTTTCAAGTTAGGCATGACAGAAGGGTTGGAGAGAATTGCTCAATCAAGTTTATGACTGACGGAATCTTGCTTCGGGAAGTGCAGGTTTTTCCTTAAATCTTTCTCTCCTGTTGCAGATGGAATGGTTTTGTTGGTAGTTCCCACGATTTGTAAATTTATCGTGAATCCTGGTGAAAATGCTGCTGCTGCAATGTCACTCACAATGTGATCATCATTTTTATACCTTAGCTGTAAAATAACTTGTTGCAATTGAGTAATATACTTGAGGTGGTAGAATGGTCTTAACAGGACAGGTATATTTCCCTGAATATCTGGATTCTGGAATGATTCGTTTCTGTTCTACTGCTAAATGCACAGCATGGAGAGGGGGGAGGGAGAACCATCCCTTCATTTTTCTTTTGATTGTTCTTTAATTCCTGTATGGTTCTTGGATTTATTTTCTTCCTTGTGCCTGTTGGGCCCTGTTTATGTTTTTCTTCTTTTGTTTTCTCCGTCACCAGTTCTTACACTAATTTAAACTTTTCCTTTGTATTGTAGAGCGATTTTCTGTTGAAACGCTACTCTATTATAATTCTGGATGAAGCTCATGAAAGGAGTCTGAATACAGATATTCTCATTGGGATGCTTTCTCGAGTTATCCAAGAGCGTCAGGTAATAACGTCAGCTATTTTAAATCATGTGTGGTTAAATTACTTCAAAGCAGTCAGAATGGCTTAGGACACTTAAAAGAATTGAATCTTCAGAACTCTAGTGAAACAGTGGTTTTTCCCTTCTCTTTTGTTGGATAATTTTTTGTGGTCACTTGCTTTTGACATTCTATATATTTGCAAGGTTTTATGTCTTTTTGTTCTATGGCAGAGGGAATATGAGGAGCAGCAGAAGAGGATCCTTGCTGGGGAAACTATAGATTGTGATAATAGGATATACCCATTAAAACTTGTGCTGATGAGTGCGACATTGCGTGTAGAAGATTTTGTGTCTGGTAGGAAAATTTTTCATGATCCTCCACCTGTAATTGAAGTTCCTACTCGACAATATCCAGTTACCATACACTTCTCAAAGAAGACAGAAATCATTGATTATATTGGTCAAGCTTTTAAGAAGGTTCTAGCAATTCACAAGAGATTGCCTCCTGGGGGTATTCTTGTTTTCGTAACGGGGCAGAGAGAGGTAGAATACCTCTGTCAGAGATTGCGTAGAGCTTCTCGAGAGATAGTTGGCAATGCAGTCAAAGGAAATACTGAGGGTTCTTCCATCTGCGAAGAGAAACCTGCAGAAGAGAATGATATGAAAGAGATTAGTGAGGCATTTGAATTTCAAGGGAACTCTGGCCATGAAATTACTGAACGTTTTAGTTCTTACATGGAGGAGGATCATGCAGATTTGTCAGAAGATGAGTCTGATATATCCTATGGTTCAAGCGAAGATAGCGATCTGGAATTCTTTGGTGATGATGAGAATCAGTCAAAACCTGTGGAAACTGATGGTAAGCTTTCAGATGTTTTGGGAGCAGAGGGAACCCTTGCTTCACTGAAGGCTGCTTTTGAAGCCTTAGCAGGGAAAAAGGAGTCCAGTTCTTACAGTGAGATCGAAGATGTTGCCCAAACACCAGAAGAAGGCCCAAATCGGTCAAGTTCAGTTGTTGAACAAAATGCAGAGAAAGATAAGGGTTTTCCCATTGGTCCAATGCGTGTTCTGCCACTTTATGCCATGCTTCCTGCAGCGGCCCAGCTTCGTGTATTTGAAGAGTTCAAGGATGGAGAACGTCTTGTTGTTGTTGCCACTAATGTGGCTGAAACCTCTTTGACAATTCCAGGAATAAAGTATGTGGTTGACACTGGAAGAGAAAAAATCAAGAATTACAACTCTTCCAATGGCATGGAAACATATGAGATACAGTGGATAAGTAAGGCTTCTGCAGCGCAGCGTGCAGGCAGAGCTGGAAGAACTGGGCCAGGACACTGTTATCGCCTATATTCTTCAGCAGTCTTCAATAATTTATTTCCTGATTTTTCGAGTGCTGAAATATCAAAAGTGCCAGTTGATGGTGTTGTCCTCCTTATGAAATCCATGCATATTGGCAAGGCAAGTTACAGTTTTCTAATCTGCTTCAAATTTATCTTATCCCTCAGCATGATTTATAAAATTTTAGGTAGCTTTCGTTATTCTGGAGTCCTGACATTAGTTTTAACATCATTTCGTGTGGTTTCACCATGATAATGACTACATATTTTCTGTGATTTTCAGGTTGCAAATTTTCCTTTCCCAACGCCTCCAGAGACCAATGCCTTGCTTGAAGCCGAGCGTTGTCTGAAGGTTCTTGAAGCACTGGATAGCAAAGGAAGGTTGACGCCTCTGGGGAAGGCCATGGCTCGCTATCCGATGAGTCCTCGTCATTCCAGAATGCTTCTCACTGTTATCCAAATTATGCAAAAGTTTGGATATGCACGAGCAAATCTAGTTTTGGCGTATGCAGTTGCAGCAGTTGCAGCTTTAAGCTTGTCAAATCCTTTTCTTTTGCATTTTGGAGAAAACCACAATGATACAGAAAATTTAGACCATTCTGAGAAAGCTGGTTCTGAAGAAAGTAGAGAAGAAAAATCAATGAAAAAGAAACTGAAACAAACTGCTAAATTCGCACGGGAGAAATTTTCTAACCCTACGAGTGATGCTTTGACTACTGCATTTGCGCTTCAATGTTTCGAACTATCCTCCAGCCAGGTAGAATTTTGCAGTGAAAATGCTTTACACTACAAGACTATGGAAGAAATGTCCAAGCTGAGAAAGCAACTTCTTCAACTAGTTTTTAGCTCCAGTATTAGTAATCTACAACAGGAGTTCTCATGGACTCATGGGACTCTGGAGGACGTGGAATGTGCTTGGAGGGTTTCATCTGATAAACATCCTCTTCTGCTGAATGAGGAGGAGATTTTGGGCCAGGCTATCTGTGCTGGCTGGGCTGATAGGGTTGCTAAACGCGTTAAAGCTTCTTCAGTTTTGCCAGATGGAGAGAGAAAGGTCAACTCAGTTCGGTACCAAGCTTGTATGGTTAAAGAAACCGTTTTCCTCCATCGGTGGTCATCTGTTTCCAAGTCTCCACCCGAATTTCTGGTATACAGCGAACTATTGCACACTAAAAGGCCATATATTCATGGAGCTACAAGTGTGAAAGCAAATTGGCTTCTTCAATATGCTGGACCATTGTGCAGTTTCTCCGCCCCACTTTCAGATCCGAAACCTTATTATGATCCCACAGCTGATCAAGTCTTCTCATGGGTATCTCCAACTTTTGGCCCCCATCTCTGGCAGCTTCCTCTGCATGGTTTGCCCACTAAAGATGATTTTAGTAGAGTAGCTGTTTTCGCTTGTTCTTTGCTTGAAGGCCAAGTTCTGCCTTGCCTTAAAGCTGTCCGGAAATTTATGGCAGCTTCACCAGCAAGCATGCTGAAGCCAGAAGCATGGGGCCTCAAACGGGTTGGTAATCTATTGAGTAAATTAAACACTAAGGGAAGAGTTATCGACAGTTGTGCTAAACTAAGATTATTGTGGGAAGAAGATCCCATGGAGTTGTTTCAAGAAATTCAAGATTGGTTTCAGGAAGGATTTCGTGCCCAGTTCAAAGAACTCTGGGCTGAGATGCTCTGTCAAGTTGTTTTAGATTCCAAAGAAAGGTTTTCAAAAAAGGTAAGTAAAGGAAAAAGGAGGACATGAGTCGTTCTAAAATCAGTCCGGTCTACCACTGAGCTACTGAGGAACAAAGAGGAGAATTAAAATTATCTATAGGGTATTAGGCATTCAAGAAGTAATGAATACATGAGATTCCGTGTGGGTATTTGGTTCACTGCTTTAGATATCAACACTATGGAACTGTGCATGAAATTTTCACCTCATACGGTTCTCAACATCCTAACTCCAAACGGAGTGGAAGTAGGAGAGAGTTGCAGCTTTCGCCATCACGAAGGCAAATTGGTTGTGCTGTTGTGATGGAATATTAGCTTAGCATTTATAATCTTAGTTCTTTTTACCAAAGGAATAATTTTATCTTGTTTATGAAGAGATATAATCAACGTCTTTGCTTATCTGGGCCCAGCAATGTAAAAATATAAGAGCAGAGTATTTAGACCTTAAGAGTTAAGAATGCAGGCGGGATATTCGGGCCCAGCAATGTAAACAAATGCAGTTTTTGTTTAGCTAACGCTGCTCAAAGTAGCAAAAGGTGAGAAGCGACTCTTGACGGCCGTTTGGTTTCATTTCTAAAGCTCATTTTTTTATTTTTACGCAAAATATTTTTACTTTTATTTTCAAAATTTTTTTAAACATATCATATCATTATATTATCATATTAATTAAATTCAAATTTAATTTGGTATAATGTATTCACTATTATTTTAAAATCAATATAATATACATATAATTTTTTAAAAATAATTTTTTAAATATAAAAAAATATAAATCAGTTATTTTTTCAACTCTATATCTACTTTAGTAATTGTTATTCAACAATTCATTTAAATATATTTTTATTTTTATTTTAAAATTATAAATATTTTTTCAATTTTTAGGAAATGGTTGAAAGTGAAAATGGATCCACTTGTTGTGTTTGGTTTGGTATTACTACCGCACATGACTTCAAAAGTTATGATAATATTAATAATTAACATTTTTATTAGAATATTTTTGCTACTTACTTCAGTAAATTAATAATAATTTTTCTGTGGACTTTCGAAAATCTATTTTATATAGCTTGACAAGAAAATTTTGAATCATAGTTACAGAATCTGTTAGTCTTTTACCCGCTCAAGTTTTTATTAATCGCAATAGCGATTTCAACTACGTTATCCGTTTTTATTGTGTAACGCTACAAATCCTTCTCTGAATTTATGGTACGGTTAATCTTTTCGGCAGTAAAGTAATTGGTAAAAGACATCCCCAATTGGACATTTAACTGAAGTATGGTCTGCGCTCAACTGTCTCTGTCTCATGTCTCCCTCAAAGTGTTTTGGTGTTACCATTATTTATTTATTTATTTATTATTATTATTATATATGCTCCTTATTTATGGTCCAGCCAATCAAAAGTCACGTAGGCACGTGCGAGTGGGAACGGATCCAAAGCAGTCTTCACACGTGTGTTCCAGTTCATTGAAACAGAGCTCTGCCCGTCGCTTTCGTTGCCCGTGACGGCTCAGAGTCATAGCTATTTCCCTCCACTTTACTCACTTTTTGCTGACTCAACTCTCGGTTTTCATGTTTTTTTCCCTAGAATGTTCAAGCGTTCTCTCTTTCTTTTTCCTTCGGAAGAAGAAAAAGCAAAGTGAAAGTTTGTCAAAGTGAATTCGAGTGATCAAGCTGAAGCGGAATCAGTTTGCAGAATGAAGTTTTAGGATCGGGTAATCCTCGAGTTTTTATTTATCTGTTTGTTTGTTTTGGATTGTTTTTGAGTATGGATTCCGGATGGTGTTGTAGTCATGGAGAATGCATCTGCGTCTGCGTGATTTCAGTTTCTGCGGTTGATTTATGGATATTGATTTGATTGTAGTTTGGTTTATTGTTTGTGAGTTTTGTTCATCAGATCCAGTTAGAGTGATAACTTGTGTGATCATTAAGAAAAACACTACGAATATTAGTACTTTATAATTCCTTCACATCTCCCATGCGGATGTTTAATATTTGCTGAAGTAACGGTTTGTGAACTATTTTTAGTAAGATCCGAGTGACGTTGAAGATATGAAATGGAAAATTAAACACATAGCTGAAAATAGGATGTGTGATATCATGAATATACGTGGATATATGTGTACTCATCTATGTTGCGTGTTTTGTGTTTTGTGTTGTGTACCTTGCGAGGATGCTATGGTTCACTGTTCATGGTCACATGCTTAGTAGCCAATGGAGATGAAAGAAAGGTAAGCTAAATTTATAAACAAAATTTTCAATAGTTGATGTTGAAAAGTTTCGAATTATGCTCCCTTAGATCATATGAAAATCATCATAAATTTAGATAGAGTGCATAGTAAATCATATCAACGATTCTTCCACCATTTGAACCAATCAAAATTCTGAATGTTTTCGAATTTGAATGCCAAGTAAACAGAAGTTTCAGGAAATAACTCATAATAGTGCAAGCAATATAGGATGAACATGTGAGTATGCTCAATGATATGCTGTCATCAACAAGTATGTATTCCAATTTCCTTCTCTTTTGAGGAGTTTTTGGGAGTTATTTCTATTGATTTGCCTCTTGGTCGTTCTTCTCATGTGTTCTGCTTCTTTCCAACAATTATCTCTTCCATACACCAAACATTCATCTATGTATAACGTCACGATGATGCTGGATCAACTCAATATAACCCTGACTTGTGTGGTCCAGATTCTTCTAATGGAGTCCTGTGATTGCGTTGAGACTCACTGGCCAGCTGATGATCTCCTGGTGAAATATCAGTATATATCAGATTTTCTCATTGCGATTGCGTACTTCTCCATTCCTCTGGAGCTTATTTACTTCGTTCAAAGATCTTCTTTCTTTCCTTATAGATGGGTGCTAATACAGTTCGGTGCTTTTATTATTCTTTGTGGAGCGACCCACCTCATTAATTTGTGGACATTCTCTCTGCATACCAAAACTGTTGCAATGGTAATGACCATAGCAAAAATTTCTACAGCTGCTGTGTCATGTGTGACGGCATTAATGCTTGTTCACATTATTCCTGATCTGCTTAGTGTCAAAACACGGGAATCCTTTCTGAAAAATAAGGCTGAAGAATTGGATAGAGAAATGGGACTTATCATAAAACAAGAAGAAACTAGCAGGCATGTTCGCATGCTAACTCATGAGATCAGAAGCTCACTTGACAGGCACACAATATTGAGAACTACTCTTATTGAGCTGGGAAGAACCTTAGACTTGGAAGAGTGTGCTCTGTGGATGCCGTCACAAAGAGGTATGAATTTGCAACTATCTCATACTCTGAGCAATTTGGTACCTGTTGGATCCACGGTGCCTATCAATCTTCCTATAGTCAATGAAATCTTTAGTAGTGATGAAGCAATCCAGATCCCACACACAAGCCCACTGGCAAATGTTAGGCCTCTTGCTGGCAGATATGTTTCTCCTGAAGTTGTTGCTGTTCGTGTACCACTCTTACACCTCTCAAATTTCCATATTAATAACTGGCCTGAACTGTCAGCAAAAAGCTATGCTGTGATGGTTCTGATTCTGAATGGCATAAGAAAATGGCGCGACCACGAACTCGAACTTGTGGAAGTAGTTGTTGACCAGGTTTGTTTGGTAGTTTCTTTCTTCAATTAATTGTTCTGATATCATGAATTCAGTCCTTTGATCTTACGATTCGCCGTTTGGTTGGTCCATACACGATTTTTCCTGAATATATAAGTTCATATGGTTGTTTTTGGGATTCAGTCAATTCATTTTGCCATATCAATGATCTGATATAGAATGACGAATAACTTTTTCTAATTACTTTTTGAAAAGCCACTCAATTCAAGTTGCTAATTTACCTAATTTATGGTTATTTGCATGACAGGTTCTCATTGTTTTTGGCGATAGTAAGTGAGAAGTAACAACTCCAATGCATAGTGCATGTAAACTTAGAATAAGGCACGAATATTCTTTTCATTTTGCCTGCCTCATTCATATAACATGTCTTTTCCATGATCCAACTCTTTGGTTAGGTCGCAGTGGCTCTTTCTCATGCTGCAATTTTAGAAGAATCAATGCGGGCCCATGATCAGCTTGTGCAGCACAATGTAGCTCTTGATTTAGCTCGACGAGAAGCAGAGACAGCTATCCGTGCGCGCAATGACTTTCTGGCTGTGATGAATCATGAGATGAGAACACCAATGCATGCAATTATATGTTTGTGTTCAGTGCTTTTGGAGGCTGAGCAAACTCGAGAACAAAGGGTCATGATAGAGACCATTCTTAAGAGCAGCAACGTCCTGGCAACACTCATCAATGATGTACTGGATCTTTCAAGACTTGAAGATGGTAGCCTTCACTTGGACGCCGAGATTTTTAATCTTCAGGCAGCTTTCAGAGAGGTAAATATAATAACAGAAAATATCCATCTGTCTCCTGTCCTTCTTCATGTCAAACAATTTATATTCCTTTTCATATGTAACAAGAAACACTGTTATCAAGTGCAATTGTTCTTGAACCATAGGTCGTCAACCTGATAAACCCTATTGCATCTGTGAAAAAGTTGTCTATGACTTTGTCACTGGCTCTAGATGTGCCTGTTTATGCTACCGGCGATGAGAAGCGGCTAATGCAAATCATATTGATTATTGTGGGTAACGCTATTAAGTTCACAAAGGAGGGTTATGTTGCAATTGAGGCTTCGGTTGCAAAACCAGAGTATATTAGAGGCTGGCGACCTTTAGAATTCTATCCATCCTCAACTGATGGCCACTTCTACTTGCGAGTGCAGGTGATGCCCCTTCTCCTCTTCATTTTTGATTGGTCATGGAAGGTGATCATTGTTTAAATCTTCGAATCTTTCGATTTGCTACTAAAGAAAAATTACTATTGCCAAAATATCTGCACGCAGGTAACAGATTCTGGATGTGGTATCAACCCAAATGACATTCCACGTCTGTTCAACAAATTTGCCGAGTCCCGAAACTCATCAAACCGGAACAGAAGTGGCGCAGGTCTCGGGCTTCCTATTTGCAAAAGGTAGTCTCTTACTTTGTTTAATCTTCCAAATTTCTGACCTGTCGATAATTTAAAATTGAAAGGAAGTATAATAGACACTAAAATATTTGTTTTGCTTGCCTTTGGTAGTTTTCAATATAATTGACTTTGATTTATAAATTGATCGAGTCAGGTTTGTGAACCTCATGGGTGGTCATATCTGGATCGAAAGTGAGGGCCTGGGAAAGGGCAGCACATTTACATTCATAGTCAGACTCGGCATATGCAACAACCCAAATGAACTTGCTATGCCAGCAGCTGTTGTAGATAGAGCAAATCAAGGAAGAGATGATCTCTTCAACTATGTAGATTTCGGCAGAACTGAGGACAGGGTACCTCTGTCAGTCCCACGTTACGAGACAAGTCTTCTCTAGGTGAGTAGCATATTGGAAAACGTATGTAATATACAAGTAATGAACCATATCTCCATTTCACTGTCATTTCAAGTGCCGAAAACTCAACCCCTGTGCCCTTTGCCACTTGAAGCAACCAAATGCACGAGAACAGAAAAAGCAAGTTGAAATATCAGATAAAAATTTCAACTCAGATTGGTTCGAAGATGCTTTAAACTTCGGCAAACGCTTAGAGGAACCAATTCGAACTCATAAGAACTACCTCACCAGTACCTATTAGTATGATTCAATAGAAAGACTTCTTCCCCCAACAACAGGGCAAATACCGACCTTAACTTTCCTTTGTTTCTCTTGAGCCAAATGTAGAATTGATCCTTTCTATCAGTTTAATTCAATAGAAAGACTTCTTCCCCCCAACAACGGGGCAAACAATGTGACTAATTCGGCCATTTAACAAAAAGAGACGGGACTGTGGAGGGCTTAATTTCTCGATCATTTGGCCATTCAACCTTTAAGTTCTCTAACTCTGGGACGAGTCTCTAATCCACATATTGGAACGATAACCAAGCAATTAAGCAAACCATAGGACAGCTGCTCCATGGGAGCGGGTTGTTAACTAGACAACCATCTAGATTTTTCCTTCTTATGGCGGTATTAAAAATGTAACCCCAAACCACAATGAAATATATTAAGAATTGTTCGTGCTTATTTTAGAAGGATAATTGATGAAAAACATTCAACAAATTTTTACTTTCCTGACGTTTGTTGCAATTAACTTTTAAGGCGCTCCAAAAGCAAAGCGTAGAGAGGTAAAAGACTAAGGCCATTTGCATCGAAGAATATTAACTGATAAAAACAATATAATAGTCGATCAAAATGTTAGGCATGATGAACGAGTCACAGTGCCAATTTGATCCACCTATGACCAATGTTGACAAGCCATCATATATAAATGCATATCCAGTGTACGTGCATAAAAACTGAACCCAGCTTCCCATCTCCAGGAAGATGGAATATTTCAGCCAAATATGAGACATCACAAAAGTACCACTAATAATCAAACGTTAGGAGACATCATGTAAAACCAACTTATAATGAAACATATTATAATCAAAACAGAGGGATGTAATTTCAATACTCCTTTCACTAAACAACATAGTTATGTGATAATTGACAACATAAAGGACAGATCAAAAAAACTAGAGTGCAGTTCTAACAAAACCATAAGTTGACAACGAAGCGCCATTGGCCAAAACTGATCATCGGGGATCACTTCTTAGCCTTCTTAGTTCCCCTGCATCATAGATATTTAGTTAACTGTCAAATCATACAGCTTCAACACATAATGAAGAACTGTAGAACAATTAGATGTCACTTACTGAGCTTGCTGAGATGTAGGTGCAGGGGCTGCGGATGTAGGTGGGGCTGCTTTCTCTCCTGGTCCCTGCAATGGTTGAAAAAAATGGTCCATGTCATGTTAAATTTCAATTATAGAAGTTAAACCTTAGTTAATTTTGATACAAGTAATGAATACATTCGCGTGAATTAAAATTTAAGACACTGGGGAAACAGAGGAACAGTGAACAACTTGAATCACAGAATGTAAAATATACCTCTTTTTTGAAATAATTGAAAATCCATTCCATAGCTCAGTTAACAAATACTATAACTGGCAAACTAATACAGGTACTCGGACAAAGTCATCTCATATGCACAAAGTCCAAGTTCAGGAAGATATGTTCCAAGAATTTCCATATTAATCATTCACCAATATACGTATATTATGAGGCAAATGTGTCACTGGCCATTCACTTCCATGTTATCACAAGGGAATTAAAAGATTCTACCAAAGCAATACCTGGGCTAATCTCTCTTCTCTTCTTGCAATCTTTCTTTCCCTGCTAGCCTTGTTCTTTGCTCTCTTAGCCTCAAACTGATCAGACAAGGTCTTCTCCCTAGCCTTCTCGGCCTTAGACTTGTGGATGCTCTCCATCAAAACACGCTTGTTCTTAAAAACGTTACCCTTCACCCTCATGTACATGTCATGATACATGTGCTTGTCAATCTTCTTTGACTCCCTGTACTTGCGAAGCAACCTCCTAAGCACCCTCATTCTCCTCATCCAAAGCACTTTAGTGGGCAATCTTGCCTCCCTAGTACCCTTGCGCTTACCTGAAATTATTCAGAAATGATACTAAAAACAAGGCCCATATTCCCCTCACAGCAAATGGCTGGGCTCACAAACAGATAGATCAAAAGAATCTCTTAGCAATAACAATAACAGACCCTAGGTAGTCATCAAACAATTATAAACAGTAGGATAAAAGTCAGTGGCATTATGAGTGATGCCAATATGGCATATTCGGGCATGCTATACAAAATAACTTTGTATATGTTAATTCTCTTCCCCTGGATGAGTAAACACCATTCCTGATTCAATTTAACCCACCAAACCACAGTACAAATTTAATCTAATTTACGGGAGTTACTACTACATAAGACTAACCACAATTACGCTTCATTAATAGGAATTAAAAACAGTGGCCATCAAATATGAAAAGCAAAAGATGTCACTGGACCAACAAATAATAACAAAGTACCACAACTAACATTCCAGAAATTCATAAAACAATACCATATCCAGAGTGGCGTCCCTTTCTCTTGGCCTCTTTCATTCGACGAGCACGGGATCGTGAGTGAATCTTAGTTGGTTTCCTGATAATGAAACCATCCTTGACCAACTTCCTAATGTTTTGTCCTGTGTCCACAAGAAAGAACGTCAGGAATGCTAATACAACAATCCAAAAACAATAAGAAACAAAACAACCATATGAAAATAATAGAGAAACAAAATAATCATCCCACAACAACAAAAGGGAATAAAAACAGTGATCGGTGCAACAATCCAGCATATTGCAGAGAATATAACGAGTCCTAAGCAGTAGCATGCTTGTCTGAAAACTCAATGCCAAAAACAAGACCAGTGTAGAATTTTGATATTTACTGACTCAATCAGCATATAATCCTTCAACATGATTTCATCAATTCTAGCCCCAAATACACGAATACTTCCATCACAATGAACTCGAGCATTCATGATTTGCTGATCACAGTTTTACATATTGTTCACCAACTCAGCCAGTATAATAATAAAAAAATTGTGCTACATAATACAGTTTAGAACTTAAATGCTCTAGTTCTCCCTAGATAGGAAGAATAGTTTACCACAGATACAAATCGCCACAAGCACATCCACAATAGAAATCAAAACATGAATATACAGAACACTGAAATAAACAACAAAATATTAAAAAATGCTTTTAAGGACCACTTCATTTTATGTTTGCAACCACATCCAAACAACACCGACAAAACTAATTCGTTTCCGTCAATGTAAAAGCCAAAATGAATTGGTGCAGTCAACAGCAAACAATTCACCTCTCCTAAATCAAATCTGAGCTAATAAGAAACACCAGCAAGTAGCAATCAACAAAACAGACTAAGTCTCAAAATCCTTCATAAATTAAAAGAAACAAAAGAGGCAGAGGAAACAAAATATAGTTGAATCATCAATAGAACCAATCGGAACAGATCTCCAGTACTGGCACCAAGAAATTTGCTAGGAAGCAAATAGAAACTCATAGGTGTTCCGCATAGGCATGCGAAGGAAGAGTGGAGAGTAGAGCGTACGGGAGTTAGCCATGGAGATTTCATTGACTTCATTTGGATCGAGCCAAACCTTGCCCTTGCCGCACTTCAGTACGCTGGCGGAGAGCCGCTTCTGTAGCTTGAGCGACACCATTTCTCCTCTGTCTCTCTGTCCCCCTCCTGAGTGGGCGTCCGAATGGGAAGAAAATTGTGGGGGCGATCAGGATTAGCTTTTATATGCCCCGCGATTTCGCCCTAGGGTTTATGATGAGGGCTTTTCTGTCTTTGGGCTTTTTATTATTGGGCTTACTAATTTGTAATAGTGGGCTTTCTGTGTTATCCTCACGCTACATTGTTTATTGTGAGTGTTAAATTTTAATTGGCACTAAAATAATTTTAATTCTTGATTATTTCTTTTGAATCTTCTGTCTCGACTCAATTTTAGAACACTCAATGTGAGTTTTCTTTCCATTGTTATGGTCCACATAGAAATTTGCTTATTTGATTTCGTTTCCGAAGATACTATTTGTATCTTGAGGATTAATTATGAAAGCTTATAAGAAAAAGTCTCGATTTAGTTGAATATATAGATCATTTTTTGTTTGTCCATCAAAATTTTGAATGTTTTATTTAAATGTTTCCTAACTCCCAAATACATAAGAATTGAAAACTATTAACCATCTAATTTCTAGAACATTATAAGGAGTTTGTGAGTAATAATAAGATAAGCTGATCAAATTTAAAAAAGAAAAAGACACAATGAACTCTTTATTCACGATCACTTAATAAATTGCTATATTAGGTATTAGACTGCATTAAAAAGTTCTCTTTTACATAATTTCATGCGCCCTTTCATTTTCATGCACAAGAAATGAAATTTGAACCCATGATAACAAACTTCTCTATATCAAATCAATGCAAATCTAGGCTATTGATCCGAACATAATTGGATGTGCCCTAGTTTGGTTAGTTGTGCATAAGGCAATATGATTCTATTAACAACCTAAATCGCAATGCAATTGCTATCGCTAATATGTATGCTTGTTTTTACAAAGTTACAAATAAAAGTTTTTTGACTCGATTAGATTTTACTAAATTTATTTAATTGAACGAATGACAAAAGCACATATTCTCTTTCCAATAAAATGATTAAAATACTTAGCTTGAAGTATAAAAAATCCAATCCCATCTTAAAAGTCCAATTAACAGTTTAACATTGAGCCGTTCCAAACTCACTCCATAACCATGTACATACTATCAATCAAGAATTAGGCAATAGAGCAACAGTTTAAATTCTCTATTCTATTTCTTATTTCATCTTCTATTCTTACAGCTGTGAAACGGAGGCTATTTAACCAATTCTCTACCTTTTTTCTCCCTCAAGTCTCATAATCTAATTTCTCAATGTCGAATTTTAGTTAGTTTGTAAAATTGAATCTAATTTAGATGCACAAATTTCCTCAAGAACCCTCATTTCTCTTATTGCAATACTGAAACTTGCAAGTGCAACTGGAATCATAAGCAGATTTCAAGTGCCATTTCTTTTATCCGGGACTCTCCACAACACAGGCAAAATTCTGAAGAGACTCAATTCTCTATCTGTTTCTGCAAACCTCAGGATAATAAACTTATACACAATTGCATCACGGTATTAATATGCCGTCATCAAAAACCCTGCTTCCACATCACCACCACCGGCGACACCACCTCGCGCCGCCCATCCGACCAAGCTATCTTGCCCACCTCCGTCACGGTATCGCCCGGTGCCACCGCCAGCTTCTCCGCCTTGATCCTCAGGGTGTAACTTTTCTTCTGTCCCTTCGCCGTAAACTCCAATTTCGGCGGATTTACAGTCACAATTACCCCTTTCGGATTAGCCAGCGCCGCACCGTAGCTGGCTCCCCTTTCACCGACATAAGTTACAGTCCTTGTGACCATAACATCATGATCCTTTATTTCAGATGCCTCAAAATCAACCGAGATCGCCGGATAATTGAAATCCCACGGCTTCATTTGTTTTTTACTGCAACTGCTTGGCTTCCGAGATATTTGTCTTATTTCTCGGCGGGTAAAATTTGATGCGCAGAGAAAATTCAAATAATCATCTGTGGTTAAATCGTAAACCAATCCAGGATCGAAGGCTTTCTCCGGATTCACGTGTCCGGCGCCCATGTCCCAAACAGTTGATACGTTGTAAAACTTCTCATCCAGTAATGGTTTGCCTTCAGTGTCCTGGCTGTAAGCCGTGGTCATCATGGCTGAACGGATCATCGCCGGTGACCAGTCGGGGTGGGCCCCCTTCAGCAGAGCCGCCACGCCGGAAACGTGGGGGCATGACATCGATGTGCCTGAAGCCACATTGAATTCGGTGCGCCGCGTGTCAGAGGATAGCTCGCTTGGCGCCAAGCCGTCTGGCCAAGCTGCTAAGATGTTTACACCTGGCGCGACGACGTCAGGCTTCAGCACGTATGGTGACTCGATGCTGGGGCCTCTTGCCGAGAAAGATGCTATCACCGGCGCCGGCTTTATCCCCACCTCCGTGCCGCGAAATACCATTGTAGCCCTTGGGTTTGGATCGGAATTGATGTAATCGCGAATTATCCCGCCGGCGGATTCGGCAATGGTGAGGCCGGGAATTAAATGAGAGTCGGCGACGAGGCCTTCGCCGACGGGGGCCACGTTAGCCACCACCACGCCAGCGCCTTTGGCTTTTTTGACAACCTCTCCTTTCGCGACACGTGCATTTCCGCCTCGATCGCACACCACGATCTTGCCACGTACCAAGTTCTCGTCCAGCGAGCCCGCCATGCAGATTGCGGCGGAGAAACTTCCGGCACGTCTTCCGCCAATGATAAAACTTGCGGAAGCATTTCCACCGTATATCAAAGGGAGATAAGTCTTTTCAGGCAAAGGCTGGCCGCTGTAGAGCGATGCGCCGTTGATCACCCGCCCATCTTCAAGCACAAGATCAGCATGGAATCTTCTGTCAATCGTGCTGGCGCCGACGGTTGTTATCCACGGGGCAACATTGGTGACCGTCATTTTTGTAGGACCCTCATTACCAGCAGACGCCGAGACTAAAATGCCCCTCTCCATTGCACCGAATGCCCCAATTGCCATCGGGTCTAGATAGTACGGTACAGAGCCGCCGCCAACGGAGATTGAAATGATATTTACGCCGTCCTCCACCGCCTTATCGAAGGCAGAGAGAATATCAGAGTCCATGCAACCATTTTTCCAGCAAATTTTATACACGGCGATTCGTGCTTTAGGCGCAACTCCAACAGCAACGCCGCTGGCGTAGCCGAAAAGAGAGGCGTTACTGACAGCTCTGCCGGCGGCGGTGGAGGCCGTGTGTGTCCCATGGCCTTCAGAGTCTCGAGGCGATTTAAATTCTTCGGAAGAAATAATTCCGCCCTTTCGAGCTTCATAACCGTCAGCGAAATATCGAGCGCCGATGATTTTCTTATTGCAGTGAGCTTTCGTGAAATTCTGTCCCTCTACACACTCGCCTCTCCAATTGGAAGGAATAGGACCGAGGCCTTCATCATGGAAACTACGCCGTTCCGGCCATATTCCGGTGTCAAAAATTCCTATGATGACGTTGGAGCCTGAATCAGATTCAGACAGCAAACCAGCTGGGTTAGCCGACGACAAACCGAGGAAGTAAGGCGACCGAGTTATGTGTAATTGTCGAAGACGGTCAGGAAAAACGGCAAGAACCTCCGGCCGTTTCTCGAGTTCTTGGGCTTGTTGCCGAGTTAGCTTAGCAGAAAATCCATGGAAAACTGTTCTATAAACATGCAGAAATTCTTGGGACTTTTCTGTTTGAGTGGATTTTGGGTTTTCAGAGCTGAAAGGATTTGAGCTAAGACTTCGAAGAGTGGCCTTGTACCACTGTTCGACGTCGGAAAAAGCTGATGGTTTCAAGTCATTTTGGACTCTAACAATGAAGGTTTCAGCATTTTCAGCTTCATCAAATTCACAATAAACCAGTGAGAACGAGATGGAAATAACGAAAAAGACAGCCCCCAAACGACCCATTTGGATTTCAGGGAGAAATTGAAGGATGAAGATGGATACTGATTATTTCTTAACTTGGAATATATAGAGAAACTCTGGAAAAAAATCAAGGAAGAGACAAAGAGAAGGTTGTAAAGATGCCCAGAAAAGGTTGAAATTTCCCGTAGCGCCTCAAACGTCATACGAGAATTGCATCATGACGGGGGGGTGGAGTGGAGGCCGAGATGGATGCGCATTTTCTCATAAAAACCCCGTAGTCGCCTTTAAATTTTTTATTTTATTTCATATTTTATTGCTTATTGTGTATATATTAAATTTATTTAATTATTAATTAATTATTTTTATAAAAAAATATTTAATATACATATCATATATCCATATAATAGAATAAAACATGAAATATAAGTTAAAACATAAATTGAAATAAAGGATTTAAATCGACGTAGTCGTGGAAAGACCAAGCAAATGACGAGATAATATTAATAAGAGAATCTATATTCCTTTGATAGGGTGAAATTCTCATTATATAATATTTTTATGTTTTATTAGTTAATTTGGATTAGATGAGATAAATGATCTTAGCATGGTCTATTGTGTTGTTATAATTTTATAGAATTTCAAATTTCTACTAATATCATTTTTATTGATATAGCATTGCATATATTTTGCTAAATCTCATCATTCCCTAAACCATCCCCCAATCCTTTTTGGCATATTAATAATCTATTTCAATATTTATTTCCCAACTTATTCCGTCATTTCATGAACAAAATGTTAAATACATTAAATATTTTTTATAAAAATAATTAATTATTAATAAAATCCATTTGGCATATATTAATGAAGTAGAAGTAGAATAGCATATAGAAAATATCAATTGAAATTTTAAATTGCCTTTTTGGTAAGTGGGTAATTCGAGCTATCTTACAAATCAAATTCTCATTTTGGTGTGATCAATTTAATTTTTTAAATAGTGTTACAATAGATTAATTACAATACACTTCAATCTACCAATGACCATTAATTATAACGAATTACCACTAATCCCTTAAGGGTTAGTTTGATTGAATTTTTAAATTATCTCATAATTGTTTATCATATGATAATTTGTGTGATTTTTTATTATTATGGTATAACTTGACTAGCATGATAAATAAACTTATATGATCTTTTATCATTGTGGTATAATTTGGTTGACATGATAAATAAACTTGTGGGTGGTGATAGGTTAATTTATTATAAAAATTGCATACATAAATACAAACTTTTGATATTAATGCGCATTTGAATGTTTATTGTCACCACTGTTTAAAAAAGGGGACCAGACTGGCCGGTGAACCAGTTCTATTTTCTCAAAAAAATGAAAACAAGCGTCATACTTTGTAAAAACCATTCAAATCGGCCAGTCAGACCATTGAACCATTCACGGTTCAATTGAAACAGACCAATTTTTTTATTTAATTTTTAATATTTTTTTTGTCTAAATACAAAATTTGAAGGTTATGGTACACTTCACAAACTATCAAAAGTCAAAAATAAGTCTCAATTTAGGGTTTACAATTTAAAATTAGCTTACACACTCTCAATTTTAAACTTTAAACCTGATATAGTTAAATTATAGTGATAATTTATAATATGAATTGTGAAATTTGAATTGTAATGCTGAACAATATCCTTTAAGCTCATTATGTTTTATATTTTGATATTTTATTAATTTTTAAATAATATAAATATATATTTCATAATTATGACGTCATAATTCAAATTTCGGTCCGACCGACTATTGAAAGAATAAACTGCGAACCAAAAATTATTTAATTTAATGAATAGTCCGATTTTTCGAACACTGATTGTCACCTTATTTTCCCACCAGTAAAGGAGGTGGGAGTTGGTTTGCCTGATATTGGTTCGACATTCGAGTCATTCTATGCATCACCCCTTCACCCTTTCCCTTTTCAGACTGAAAAGAGGTAAAGTTGGTATATGAAGTAGCCAAGTCAAAGCATTAAATCGGAAAATGTTTCCAAAATGTGGGCCTTCACATTCTCTTCTCACTAAGAATAGAGACTGAGAGTTAGGAGTTAAATGTGTGTACTGCATTAATTTGGAAGAAGAAGAAGACAGTGAATGCGTTGGAAAGGGGATTTGCTTAGTTGGTGTCTAAGGCAGTTTGCTATTTATATCCCCTGAAGATAAGATGGAGTTAATGGGAAGTCGGTGCGCCCAAGTTCAGCCATGCACGCGCAATGGGATCAGATCATTAGACTTTGTTTGGCTCTTTATCTACCGCGTTTGGAAATATGAAATGGGCTATTCAAAAATGAGAGAAAATGGGTTTGTTGCTTAAGAAGGAATTAAACCCAAAAGAAACATATTCTAGTTTGACCTTTTAATGTATGCAATTTTTATTGTTTATAATATTTTTTTATTGGTTACAAAATAATTTTATTTTATCAAAATATAACCAAATATACAAAAAAAAATCCTTTAAAATGTCTAATTAAATTTTTCAAAATACCCTCTTCTATCTGTCATTATTCCCAAAACTTCCTTATTTTCCAATATATGTAAATATTTTATTATTATTAAAACAATAAAAAATTGCTCAATTCTATTTTTACCTCAAAAAATCAATAAAAAAGCATTAATTTGAATAAAAATCTCTCATTTCAAAGTATAAATAAATATTCATTACATTTTCCAATACAACTTTACATTCTCCAATCCTACTCCCAAAACACATAATACAAAACATACAATTTATAACCAAATATTACCTAACTTATTATCTCCTTTCATAAATACTGATTTGAACATTTGAGGATTTTTGCTGCGAATACACCGGCTACTTAATCGATTGTTGTGCATTTCATGTTCAAGTTCAAATTGTTACCCAATGAGCAAAATTCTGAAATAAGAGTGAAATTTCTTGTACTCGCGTTATTTCTTAAAGTAGGATACGTGTGATAAGACACAGAATTGGAACAAAAGATATTTAATTTTCACAATTTAGATCCTATATTCAAATGACTATTTCATCTTCTATTTCACATTATAAACAATATTTTGAATAGTTTGTTTTGATTTTTTATCTTTTATTTCACTTTACGGATACATGTTAAATGTAAAAAATCCACCATCAAGTATTTTTTTTAAAAAAAAAATATTTGATATATCTTATATGTATTTATAATATAGTTCAGAAATAAGAGTAACAATTGAAATAGAGTATCTGAATTGTATAAATAAATGTTAAATATATTATATGTTTCTTTATAAAAATATTTAATTGTGTATGGAGTGGGTCAAATATACCTTGGACAGATGGAGCGATAGTAAAAGTAGTCCCCCTTACATTATCAGTATTATATTGGGCCGCTACGTAGTTTTTGGGCCATATCTGGAATGTGGGTTGTCGATGGATTGGATTTTAATCTAAATTCGATCTAAATTCGATTAAAATTTTAGAAGTTTTATTCGATTAAAATATCCATTGGATCAAATACAAATATAAATATCCATAATTTAAAAAAGTGGATCGGATATGGAATTAGGCAAGTCGATTCGTTGAAGATCTTAATCCAAATTTTAATAATTTTTTTATTAAATTAATACTCTTATATATAATATTAATAAAAATTTTAAAATAATATATATTACATTGACATAATATTTATATTATGCTATTAATATTGAGTTTTTAACTTAAAAAATAAAAGGGATACTAATAAAATGTCAAACATAATATTGAAATCTATGCATTAATATTATGTGCAATAAGGGTTTAATATTCAAATATTTAACTTTTGAACTAATATATTATAAAAAGTTGTTAAAAATTCAGATATAACGTAAATTTACTTTATAAATACAATATTTTTATACAATCCAAAATGAGGGAGGAAAGGAAAAATATTAAATTGGATCTATTTTTTTTAATCTAATTTTGGATATCCATTGAACTTAAATATGGTACTCACTAATAAAAATCCTATAAGATATTGAGTTGGATTTAAATATGAATTTTGATAATCATATTCGAATTTAAATATAGCAAATTCAATCCGAATTTGACCTATCGACAGCCCTATATAGATAAATCTTGTGGAATAACTATAAGAAAAAAGAGAAAAAAATTTTAAAATTCACTGAATCAAATACAAATATAAATATCCATAATTTAAAAAAATGGATCGGATATGAAATTAGGCAAGTCGATTCGTTGAAGATCTTAATCCAAATTTTAGTAAAATTTTTTATTAAATTATTACTCTTATATATAATATTAATAAATATTTTAAAATATTATATATTATATTTACATAACATTTATATTATGCTATTAATATTGAGTTTTTAACTTAAAAATAAAAGGGATACTAATAAAATGTCAAACATAATATTGAAATCTATGCATTAATATTATGTGCAATAAGGGTTTAATATTTAAATATTTAACTTTTGGACTAATATATTATAAAAAGTTGTTAAAAATTCAAATATGACGTAAATTTATATTATAAATTCAATATTTTAATACAATCCAAAATGAGGGGGGGGGAGGAAAAAATTTAATTGAGGTTTTTTTTTATCGAATTTTGGATATTCATTGAATTTAAATATGGTACTCACTAATAAAGATCTCATAGGATATTGAGTTGGATTTAAATATGAATTTTGATAATCATATTCGAATTTGAATATAGTAGATTCGATCCGAATTCAGCCTATCGACAACCCTATGTAGATAGATCTTGTGCTATAACTATTACTCAGGTAAGAAAAAACGAGGGAAAAAAAAAAGTTAAAATAGTTTGTCTTGTATATCACTCACAAAAAGAGTGAAAATAAAATCACACTACATGAAGTCACATAGGCAAGGCTAATCAATCCTCAATGCTATAGACCATAAGTGTTCTTTGTAGGTATTCAATGAGAGAGTTTTTTATATCTTAATTCTTTTTTCTTGTATATTTATTAACGAATCTAATATTCATTAATGAATTTATCAAATAGTTATTGTGATATTATCTTCATATTTAAAGTTCAAAATTTAAGGCATGTGTGTGCATGCTAACAAACAAACCTAACGCTACTTAATTGTCGGATCTAAAATACATTGTGAATTTTAAAAGTGGATTGAACTGATGATCATTTAAATATTTAAATAATAAAAAAATACTTCTCACATCCATCCAAATTACAATGATCTTTGTATAAAAATTAGATCATCCCCAATTTTAATTGTTACGGAATAATCAAATTTGAGTAACATGGATTCACCAAGCATCTTTCTTTTATATATACATATATATTCGAATAAATGAATATTTTACCAAAAAATTCAACTTTACAATTGCCAGGAATTCTTTCCAGCAGAATACTTTTCCTCTCAAAATTTCCTTTTCTTTTGGGGCTGCGTTTGGTAGCATTTTATATCGTCTATTCCATCTTTTATTTCAGTTTATTATATTTATACTAAATTTACTTAATTTATAATTAATTATTTTTATAAAAAAAATTTAATACACATATTATATATTTATAAAATAAAATAATAAATACAACAAAAAATTAAACAAAAGATTCAAATCGATTTGGCGCCGGAGGCTCTGTGGGACCCACTAATACCATATTAAAAAATAAAGAATTAAAAAAAGATAGGGGTACTACTGCCCCTAAATTTGTAGTACAGCAGTACGACACACTACTCTAGTCCAATTTTTAGAGCCCAAAAGCGGTGGGCGCCGCGGGTGCGCTCTCGGATAAAGGCGGTAAAACACCGGTAGCGCCCTTGGTATTACTATTACACCTTTCTTTGGAGTGCAGCCAAAGCTTTGTACTTCTGTTCCTGCATGGCACCCACCTGCGCGCCAAACTCACTCAACGCCGTAACATGCAATAAAATTAAATACTATTTTAGGAAAAAAGAGAGGAAAAAAAAAGGAAAAAAAAAAGGAAAAAGGGAATCCTATATCAAGTTGTAAGCAAAAAAAGTATCCCAAAATTATTTTTATTGAATGTCATTGGTAAATTTTTATTCTTTTTTTCTTTTCACGTGTTGAATTGTTCTTGCATATAGTAAATGATGTGATTGAATTTATAAATTGTTTTATGTTATTATCGTTGGATAGAATATGTTATTGTAAAAATAAAATATTAAAATTATGTATGATATCATTAGTCAATTGATCTAGTGGATTCGCTTCCGCAATTTTGTCTGCAAAATAGAGTTTGAAATATAAATTTTTTAAAATATTTAATAATAGTAATAATAACTCATGTTGTATATATTTAAATAAATAACACATAATATAATCGTTAAATTATATACTTGATATTACACAAGAAAGTGATTGAAGCGAAGCTTTATTCGTTTTGATGAAATCAAATTTTGTTACACAATAATGAAAATTTAAGTCAATTTATATAAAATTAATTTACACTTTTTTTTATAATGATAATGATTATTATAATAATATTAAATATAAGTGAGAGAGTGAAAATTTGCCTAATATCTTTTAGAAAGTTCAATATTCTTCTCCTAGAAATATAAAAGGATTATTATAGGTTGCTTTTTATTTAATTTGAATTTTACTTTAAAAAAACAATGCAAATAATAAAATTTTATCTTTTTAATAAAATAATATTTTTTAGTTTTAAATTAAATAAATAAAATATATATACTACACAATGCACATAAAATGCACGATATATTTATTTTGAATCGAATATAAAACGTCCCCTTAATTGGAGAAACCATTACAAGAATTTTGCTTTTTAATTAATTTGAATTTGTAGATATTAAAACCTAGTGGAATTTTTTTATTATTTATTTATTAAATATCAATATAATCGCACAGAAAGAAATTCAAAAATTATGCAATTGCAACATTTGGAGGGGGAAAATGCAAATGCAATTACATTTATTCAACAAATATTGGAAATCTAGAAACATTTCACCACACAGTATCTCTTGCAAAGCCCTAATCTAAAACTTGTACACGAAATTAATTTACAGATTAAGCAACAATTAAGATAAGAGGAAAAGGACAACACCACCCCTCACGCCAGTTCACCGGAGACCTCGTCGAAGCTCCACAGCTCCACCGTCTCCGGCGGCTGATTACTCGCCGGCGCGGCAGACTGCCCGTCGAGATACGGAATCTGAAAGAACTTCATATAGTTTTCATACGCCATCAGCTCCTCCGACAGCTTCTGCACTTCACACTCTGCCGCCGAAGCCGCCGAAGCCTGAAACTCAATCACATCCTCTTTAACATTATTAACGTTTCCATTGTTCACCTCAGGCTTTGCTTCAGTCGAATTATTCGCAGAATAGAGCTCATTATCATACGTTTCCATTCCCACCTGATTGAATTTATTATAATGCTGTGTATTGTAGAGTTTGCCGGGATTCGGTTTGTAACTGTAGCTGTAATCGACGTCCTCATTGGGGAAATTGACTTTGGCTTTTTTCCCCCTGATCTTACGGGCTTCTCGATCATAAGCTCGGGCAGCTTCTTCTGCAGTGTTGTAAGTGCCCAACCAGACCCGAACGCCTTTCCTCGGGTCACGGATCTCGGCCGCCCATTTGCCCCACGGCCTCTGCCTTATTCCTCGGTAGAGATTCTTTCTCTGCTTCTTCTTAGCAACAGTTTTTTCAGCATTCTCGTCACCTGCATAAATTCCTCAGTCAGATTTCAGATTCAAAGCAACCAAAAAAATTAAAACAATCAGAAGCAAAACAGAGTAAGAAATTGCGATTTCACGAAAACTAAGGCCGATTGGATAGTAATTACCTGTAGAGGGTCGGGACCTTTTGATAGGAGGGGTGGAGTTCTGGTTGGAGAAGCTGAAAGCAGCCGGCCAGAAGTCGGCGGAGGTGGGGCAGAGATCACTGGATGAGACACGGCGGCGGGGACTGAGGCCCGCGAGGATTGCACCGTTACACATTCTTGACTTATGGCTTCAAAAGTTATATGGGATATGAAAAAGAAGTTAGAAAGAAGAAGAACAAATGAAGTATTATTGAATGTAGGAGGAGGGTGTCAAGAGTAGGGGTTATTGCTTCTGCTTTTGGCTTGTGGGTTGTGACCTGAAAGTTATGGGAAAACGAGAAGAGGGCTTTGCAGTATATATACGAGGTGTGGTGGGGACGATGGGCGTTTGGCGTGGGGTTATTATATGATGGTAAATAGCTAAGCACAACTCACTTTCGCGGTGTTTGCCTCATTCTATTGTGTTCTTTGACTGCGGCTTAATGCTAACTTTTGATAGCTGTGGTGTGACTTGTGTCGGTCTAATCACGCTTTCAACAATGGATTGGATTGACTGTCTAATACTTAGGGCCCGTTTGGATTTATTTTCAAATTTAATTTTTATTAATTTTACTATTTTAAAAATAAAATATATCATTTTTTTACATATTTTCACTCAATATCATTTTTATTTTTATTTTCAAAATATATTTTTTAATAACTTATATATCTTCTCTTTCTATTTCTTCTCTCTCTATCTCTCTCTCAATTTACAATTTATTAAACCTAATATAATCATTATATTTCCAAATATTTCATTCAGACATATTTTATTTTTACGTCATATCACATAATTAATTTTCACTAATTTAAAAATATTGAAAATTGAAAATAAAAATTGAAAATTACTTTATTTTTATTTTCAAAATATGTTTTTCAATAAATTATATATCTTCTCTTTCTATTTCTTATTTATCTCTCTCTCTCTCTCTCTCTCTCTCTCTCTCATTCAAACACATTTTATTTTTACATCACATCATATAACTAATTTTCACTAATTTAAAATCATTGAAAATTAAAAATGAAAATGAATCCAAACTGGGTTTACTTTATCAAATTAAGAATAATATAATTTGATATTCATTGGCTAAATATTTAAAAAAATTACAAAATTCAATGTATTATAAGTTCAAATACATTTTATATGATATTTTATGAAGTGTATAATATATTTAATTTTTATTTATGCAAATGTAGACTAGAGATCTGCTGATTTGAATCTCTAACCTTACACTATATTTGTTGTAAGATTCAATGTTAGTCGGTCAAATAATTACGACATATTTTATTTTATTTTTAAAACAAACTCTTTAATTGTTTGGATAAAATATTGAGTTTATTAGATGTTGATGATGAAAATTTTATAATTGATATCATTAAAATTAAAAAAAAATAGTTGTCAAATTTTTAAAAATAGGTTATCAATTTTTTATTTTTTTTAAATAATTTATAAGATCCTAATATTTATGTAGAAAACTTGTAAGTTTCTTTTTTAAATACTTTATCAAATTCTTATAAGATATTTTAAAGAATTTATAAATTTACCAAGAGACTCTCTTAGGACTTCTTTGGATATGTTTTCAGTTTTACTTTCTATTTTTAATATTTCTAAAAGTAAAAAAATTAATTATAATTTTAAAAATAGAAATGAGATTATATGTGGACTTTTTCTTTTTCTATACATAGTGGTTAGAGTACATAAAGGATTAAAATTTTAAATGATTAATATTTTATATGTCTAAAAAGATATATATTTTTTTTAAAAATCATATTTATATTTCAATTGTTTTGAATTGATAGTGAAAGTTTCATGCAAGATCGAGTATGAGTATAATAGATGTGATAATAGAATAACAGAGTAGATTTATGAAAAATTAAAAATAGATAATATTTTCAGTAAATATGTATATGAATTAATAATTCTTGATTTTCAAATAATATTAATAATAGAAATAACCTTTAAAATTACAAATAAATGCGATGTTAGTTTATTAACATTGCTTGGAATATTGTATAATTAGAACTTGAGACGTACAAAAGGGATTTGCATCCTCAAGGCGCGCGCGCTTGCACACATATACAAACTAAAGGCAATTTTATATAAAAATCTATTTTCTCATAAAAGTAACCTAACCTAAAAATAAAAATTTAAGGCAACGAGCTTGACAAATGAAATATTTTTAAATAAAAAGAAAAAAATAGAGAAAATTTTGATTTTATTTGAGTTTGATCAAATTTAATTTAATCATACAATGAGTAAATTATACTACGTTTGTTATGAGCATAAGATCTTGTCTACATTGAAAGACGAGGCAGTATGAAAGCTTACATTTTGTCTTATCTCATATTTACTTTGAAGGATGAAAGTTCTATAAAAATGTTTTGGCTCATCACTGCACAGATTTTTGAGTGATGAGTCATCCCGCCTTTGAGGTGGGATGATTTTATCACATTTTTGGTACCATAACTTCAAATAATTTCTAATTGCGACGTCAATCAAAAAATTTAAAAATAATTAAAAGTATTAAATATTAAAAATATATTTATATTAAAATAATTAAAAAATCGCTATATATAATTTGTGTAAAGATATTGTATTGAAATGGAGAAAAAATAATTTTTTTATACTAAATGGAAAAATATTTTAATTAGGGGTACTTTAATATTTTATAATTTATCCAAGTTTTATAATTCATATTTATATAAATAGTTTCAATACAATAATTCAATTTTATCATTTATATCATCTCACAAAATAAATATTCAATTAAAAATATAAAATTATCTGAATCCTACTTTTCATCCCTCATTTCGTCCTATCACCCCACATCCTATATCACAAACTAAATGGACAATCCGCATAAGTGGATTATACTAATATACTACAAATAAATAAATAAATTACATAATAAATATAATAATATTTGTATATAATTAATTAAGGTGGACTAAATCAAATCAACAACATAATTAGAATTTATCCTAATGCGTCCAACCAGTCTACGTGGTGGACAAGTAGGCAACTACGCAATTGTTAAAAGATATTGTTAATCACCCTATAAAGTCTAATTAATTAAATAATGTTCTAGTGATTGACCTTTTTTAAGGCCTACTCTAAGCAATTTGTTAATAACACTATAAAAAATTTAAGTATGTACTAATAAATTAATTTCATAACTATAGCTGTAAATTAGCTACGAATTTTAGTAGCAAAAGTAATTTTTTTAATTATAATTAATAAAATTGTTAATTAATATTAATCCATAACATTGTATGTTGAAAGTGTAATAGACTAGTCATATATTATCCGTAAGAAATATAATCAATTATAGACTAATCATAATGATAGTTAATTACGAGAGCATCAACTTTAAATTCGACTAAGACAATTTCATAGCTATAGCTATAAAATTGTTATTATCAGTTACGAATTAACCGCAGTTGATGTTCTAATTTGTTGTGCTTTAATTTTCTTCACTTTTTTATATTTATTATATAATTTTAGAAAAAATTAAAATTTTAACGACCTTTAAGCAACGAATTTTTTTATTTAAAATAATAAAATAAAATGGATATTGCGTCATAAATTTATGATAATCATTAAGTACTTCAACCGACAAAGGAAATTTTGAACTATAAAAGAGGGGTCAACCAATTAGGGCATGATTTATTTGAAGACGATCGCCAAATCAAAATTGACTTAAGAATGTAAGGGCCCAGCCCAAATGAAAACCTCGGATGCACATGGTATCCTGAAAGTGGTAAGTTGGGCGCATTGCCCGTTTGGTTTTAATTTTCTTTTTCTTTTTATTTTTAGTTTGTATTTCTACTATTTTCCAAATATTATAAAGTAGTTAGTGAAAATGAGTTTGTATTTGGATAATTTGTTGAAAAAGTAATGATTTTATTGATTTTAATGCACGAAGAGAGATAGAAATAATAAAATAAAGAAAAAAATATATAAATTATTAGGAGAAGATATATAGGTTATTGAGAAATATATTTTGAAAATAAAAGTGATTTCGGATTAAACTGTATAAAAAAGTTACGTGTTTTATTTTTTGAATAATAAAAAAAGTATGAAAATGAACCCAAACATGCCCTAAGTGTTGGCCATGACATAAATTTGATGCACCGCCAATACTCTTTAATATTCGGATTTATTTTTTTTAATTTAATCAAATTTAATGGGTATTTGGATGAGCATATATGCTTCTTAAATTTATAATGTATTATAAAGTGTTTAGATAATATATATTTTTTATATATTATAAGTCTCCAAAATAATATGTCAGTGTGCTATAAGCTTTTTAAAACAAAAGGAGTTGGTACCTTATTTTTAAAAATTTAACTAGTTTTTTTTTTAAATTTTAATTATATTAATTATAAAATTATTATTACTATCATTTTCAAAGTTTTATAATCTTATTTTATTTAAATATTTTAAAATAAAATGTATTATTTTAATTTAAAAATATCTTACAAAATAAATTTATCAAACACTGTAAATTATTAAATAAATAATCTTTGTTATGCAATTTTGGTCTTTTCCAAAAAATGCAACTGGACAAGGTTATTAGTGAGCCTACTGAGAACATAATTAGGTATTATCCAAATAATTTACGATCGTTGATTTATTGTCATTGTTTTTAAATAATTATATTACTATAATTTTATTTTACCTAAAATAATATATTAAAATATTGAATTGATAAAAAATTATGTAAATGATAATCTCTCTCTCTCTCTCTCTCTCACACACACACACACACACAAATATTTTAAAATATAAATATAAATAACCAATAGAGCACAAGGCGGCCTAACTTAACAACATTATATATTGATCCAACCTATTGAGTCTAATAATTAATCATAACTCTTAACTTCTAGTGAAATGAAAGCATGAGTTCAATATTTATTTTAATATATTATTGATATAGGTTAATCCTAAATTATTCTAATTGGATAGAAATATTTTTATTAATCAAGTACATATATGAAATAATTTTAATATTCACATCTTTTTATATCAGTGACTGACTATATCGTAAAATTGAATCATAATTGTTTCAATAGCAATATAACATTTCTTAAATGTAAGGGATACCCAACAAGTATCCGACCCGAGTTATTGATTTCACTCATTATATATATTCCAGCATGTCGATGTTTTAATACCATCAAAAATTGAAAAATAAAATTCTTCATAATTCAAAAAGTGAATTTTTTTTTAATATATATTAAACAAACTGCAACTAACTAAAAAAAAAGGTATTTACGTTGCTTCAATCTGTCGTTACATATCAAAAATTTTTTAATTCTACATATTTTACAATTGGAACAAATATATAGGTACTATGACCATTCTATTTAAGGTAATGTTATTCCACTTCGACATATTTCTTTTTCCCCCAAAGGTAATGCTATTTTTTATTTCGATGTATGTTTTAATTTATATATGTATTTATGTATTAAGAATTTATTGAATTTTAAATCTCAAACATGAAAAATGTAAGAGAGAAAGCGATGCTATAAAAAAGCATTATTGCACAACGAACAAACAATTCAAATATTTATGATTAAGAAATATTGAATTTTATATTGTACATATCCTAAAAAAAGAAGAAAGAGAAAAATGTCTCGGCAGACATATTATTGAATTGACCCCAAAAAATATCAAAAAACATCTTTTATTTCAAAAACCCAACCAAATCATACCCATTTTAAAAACAATTTGTACTAAGTCATTGAATGAATAAGTCACCAAGCCCAACAATCTATAACTAAGATTAAATTTCTTCGGACTCAAAATTTGAAACCCAACAACACAAACCATCGACGAAGCTTGACATCCAAATCAACTTTCAAAAAATTCAATTTAAATTTTTTATTTCATCTTCTATTTCATTTCATGAATATATAATATGTGCATTAAATAATTTTTTATAAAAATAATTAATTGAGAATCACATACACTTTAATATAAAATAAATAGAGGATCCAAAACGGCCTAGAAATAAATGATTCTCCACATTCCATTAAGCACACAAGTGCCACTCCATTACCTCAAAAACGTGCTGCCCAGTAACGCGCTTTATTCAGTCAATGCGGATACGATAGAATTCTTAATCAATAACATGTAATAAGATAATATCCTTACAATGAACTAAATTAGCCTTATAAATTTGAGTAATGGAAATGAATTCAACAAACAAACAAATAACCCACAATTGAAATGGCTGTGGGAAAATTTTCTCATCACTTCTATTTGCTTCTCTTGTCTGCATTTTCAGTTGCAGCTTCCGCGAGTGGCTATGGGTACGGTGAGAATCCAAATGCAGAGAGATCAAAGACCGCTGGGAAAGAACTTTTCCCGGGAGTTTTTGGGGTGCAGGGGATTATTTACTGCAAATCAGGTCATCATGAAGAAGTCTTCCCAATCAAAGGTTTTCTTTCTTTCTTCTTCTTTTTTATATTTCCATTTTTTTTCTTTTTAAATAATAATATATAATTTGCATAAGTACATACACTAATAGGGAGTTTGGTTGTGTTTTTATTTTCAACATTTTTAAAATTTGAAAAGTTAATTAGAGTAAATGAGTTGAAAATAAAATTGTGTTTGGATAGTTTGTTGGTAAAGTAATAGTTATATAGGTAATGTTTATTTACAAATTATGTATTTTAGATTATATGTTTTAGGAGAATGAGTTTTGGGAATGGGGTTGGGGAATGTGATGTATGTTTTTTTATGATTTGGGAATAGTAAGAAAATTATTTTGGAAAAATTTGGTATATTTGTTTATGTTTTGAGAAAAGACAAATTCTACTATAGCAGTCAAATCAATGCATTTTTATTGTTTTGAAAATTGATAAATTCTATTGTAGCAGACAAATTAATGCCTTTTTGTTGGGTTTTGAAGATGTAAATGAATTTTAGCAATATTTTTTTATTATGATATAATAATAAAATACTGTGATATGTAAGTATATATATGTGATTGGTAATGATTGCTATATAAAGAATATGGGGTTTTTTTGTCATTTGTCAGTTAAATTACAAGATAATTTGGTTATTTTAAAAATTCATTTTGGAAGAAAAAGAAGGCACATGTTTGGTTACATTATCTTAGAACAATTTTGTTTTGAGATGATTTAACCAAACATTAATGTTATTTATAATAATGTTTAGAATTAAGAATATTTTTGGTTATTTAACAATATTAAAGATATGAAACTACTAATTACATTGGCACAATTTTTAGTAAATTATTTATTATTATAAATTTTAAAATAAAAATAAATTGATTTTATCTGTGCTTGTCAAATATTATTATTTTTTACTAAATCAAGAAAAATAAAATGTAATTTAAATTTATATAATTATAACAAACTCCTCCAAAGATGGTAACTGCATAATTTAATATAGGAGCTGTGGTAAGGATAACCTGCCTGGGCATCGACAAATACGGCTTGGAAACGGCTCCGTTCTCCATCTTGAGCCGGCCAACTGATGGCAACGGCTACTTCCTCGCCAAGCTTTCGTCTCGGCTGCTGGAAGATGACGGCGTCGAAATATTCCAATGCAAGGCATTCCTCCACAGTTCTCCCCTCAAAAATTGCCAACTTGCTACCGATGTCAACAACGGATCCAGCGGCGCGCCGCTTTCGGCTTATCGGCCTGTCGGCTCCAACGGAATGAGGTTATACTCTGTTGGGCCTTTTGTTTACAGTCCGGAGCCTCAACGGAGTACCCCGTCGCATTACTGACTGATTTTAACGGCATGTGATTTCAAATGTAATAATCTATACATTATATATATACTTATTTACATATTAAATTTTAATTTAGTAGTAATAATTGATATCTATGTCTCTTAAATAAGATCCTTGTGAATTTTACTATTTCTTTTTGAGAGAGTATTATTTATAATAAGTCTATAGATCTAATTATTAAATTAAGAAAGATTAGTTTTATAATAAATTAATAGAATACAAATTTCAAATCAAAAAAGATGAAAATATAAATTTTACAAGATTACAATCAAAAGGTACACATAAAGTGCATAAGGAAACGCTCATTTGGGTGGAACATTAGGCTTCTCACATAATAAGAGAAACTTGATGCCATTGAGCTATAGATCACTGGACAGTGAATTTTATACTATTTAAGAGACAAAAATTTATAAAAAAAATCACTAAAAGAATGAAAAATAAAAAATAAAAAGTGAAGACAAAGAAGGAGTGCAAGGAAACTTTTGGAAGAAGCATTTTGGGGCAAAGCCATATGTTGATGTACACTTCTTGGATTGCATAAACGGACTAATTAGATGCTCTATTATTTGAATCTTAATTAGATTCTATTTTTAAATCGAACAAATCAAAACATAAACTACATACAATACATATAAGGTATACAACGCTCCCATTTTGAGTTGAACATGAGATTTCATATATAATAGAAAAAATTAATACCACTGAACTATAAGTCACTGAACGTACAAGCCATTTATTGAAATCGTCGAATTTGGATTCAATTTTAATAGATAGACAATACAAAAAATAGAAAATGGGCTAATGACTTAATAATTTAATTGCAAGGGCCAGACAACTCTTGGGGTTTCTTCTGATGATTGGACCTCAATTCAATTGGGCTTGATCCAAAAATAATCATCATGAGGCCAGAGATTGACATCTACTCAAAGTGGAAGTTGCCCCCAACTCTTTTAAATGGATCACACACTAAAATCAATGTTTTTTAGCTGCTTTAATAAAGCACACATGCTGCAAATCTCATATTTGAGAAAAAATAAAAATTAAAAAAAATAAAAAACCTTTTAATTGAGGAGAGATATTTTTATACTCGTTGAGAGAATGCATCACTTAATTAGAATTTCTGAGTTATTCCAATATAACATATCCATGAGTGAGAAGAAGAAAATTCTTTGAATTGATGAATTGAGAATTGTTTTCGATGGCAATGCAATGTCTACATGATGCTTCTTTGGGTTTGGTTTAAGTATAATAAGTAGTTTTCTTTTGAAAGATTATAAATTATTTTTGGGTGATTGGGTGTTTCGTATTTTGTATTTACTATTACTTCTTTTTTTTAATAAGGTCTATTAGTTATATGGAGTATAGTGACTTATAGTTTTCTTACATATCATGTAGAAGGTCTTGTATTTGATCTGAAATGAGCATATTGTGCACTTTATGTGAGTTGTGTGTAGTTTATACTTTGATTTAAGAATAGAAAATTTTGAAAAGATAATAATTTATCATTTGTAATGCTCTGTTTTAAATAAAATAGCTATGTTAATAACCATTGTCAATATCATTTTCTGTTATGCAACGATTTTCTATCCCACATAATAAAATATTAAAATAAATAGCATCATTCAAAAAATAAAAATAAAAATATGTGTACCTTGCTCTCCTTGATTGCACGAAATTAAAAAAATATTTAATGAGTGGAAAATGGAAAATGTTGCGGACATTACTAGAAGAAATGGGCCCCAAGAATAAGAAATGCCAAAAAGGAGAGCCGTCCATTAAAAGGTTAGGTGGGCAACCAAATGAAGTTAAAAAATTAATATAAACAAAGGACTTTTTAATTTCCTTAGTCAAATAGGAGAAAGAGAGTCAAAACTCAAACAAGAACAGAGGGGGAAAGAAGATGCCTGGCAGGCACGGTCAACAGTATTCTTGTTTTGACTTTTTGTCATCTTATGGGGTGGTTCTTAATGCAGAAGTACAACATGAACATGGGCATGCATGTACTGGATAGAAAACACTAGCTTATGGTACAATAATACGAGATAAATCTCTAAAAGATACTAGTATTTTTGCTTAATGATAAATCTCCAAAAGATATAATTATTTGCTTAATACTCTACTAATATTAACACAAATAGTTTCTAATTAATGCATGCATAATAAATAATATAATTATTTGCTCAATATTCTAGTAAAATTAAACTAAAAATTAACTCGGGTAGTCTCTCATTTTGTAAACAAATCTTGTTGCTTCAAATATTCTTTATTTTATCTTGAAAAAATATAATTTATACTACGAATTACACGAGAAAAACGAATGACCAATCCCATCGTAAGATCTGAATTTGATAAAATTGATCCCGTCTAGTTAGAATGAAATGCCCAATTTACAAGACTATTAGCGTTCAGTTACGTAGGGCAACATTCCACACAATATTTATTTACTTATATTTTACATAATCCCTCACTTGTAATCGTATTTCATTAAAAAACCAGTTTTCTACAATATTTGTGTATAATGTGATGTGATTAAAATAATAAAAATCTATAAATTTGATCACATTATGTCCATTTAATGATTTGGCCCATTCTATGGGGAGGAGTTACTGTGGTTACACTCCCACGTTTCTTGCATGAGGTTGCTCCCCTTTCCTGTGGAGCACTTACACTTTGGTCATAGTTATGCACTAGTTTTTAGCTCATCCCGTGTCTCACGCGAACAATTTCAATTCAACTATGTTGAACCTCACAATATTCCATGATTAAATAAGACAAAGGAAAATGAAAACAAACAAAAAATATTGTCGATTGAGACGTCCGCTTCACACTCCGAAAGATCCAGCAAATACTACAACAAACTTCTTCCACACTTAGCACCCACCAGAAAGGAGCACAGGGAGAGAATCCCCTAAAGAAAAACACTATGGATTGAGGAAAGGATTCATCCCCAGAAACTGTATCATAGTACCGAATGTTTTATTCTTAATAGAAAAGAAAAGAAAAGAATAAGATCATTACCATGGAGGAGCTGAGGATCAAGACAAAGAATGATCAAGAAAGGAAGAAAATGGTCGTGAAAATGGGCGGCGGCAGCGTCGGCGGCATTGGAGCTGTTGTTTTGTTGGGTGGCGCGTTGGCCACCGCCGCTTTGACCTCAGCCTTTATTTTCAGGAAAAGGGGGCGGAGCTCCACCAAGGACCGCCACCGCCGCCACCGCCAGAGCCCACCACCTGAGATCAACAAGCAGCAGAATGAACAAGATGAACAAAAAGGGCAGCATTTTAATTCTCTTGATCAGCCTGGAGATGTAGAAAATCATCCAAGGTTTGTGAATTTTTATATTTATTGATCGTATATAGTGACACAGTTGTCATTGTAATTGAGTTGGTGGATTTTGAATGAGTTGGAATTTGGAATTGCAACAGTGGAGCAGCAAAAGAGGCTGAGTCACAAAATGATACTGGCTTGTTGGTGTCTACAGAGAGTAGGATACTGGTAATTCTATTTCTGATTATTTTCTTGATTATAAGAAGCACCACACTCCGGTTTATAGATGCTTAACAAACACTTTGATTTTGTATTTTTTTGGATTTCAATGAAGTTTTTTAAGCATTAGAATTTTCAATTTAGAGTAAATTTCTTCAGGAGGAGAAGCCCAGGGTTGAGATCATCGGTGGAACACCAGGAGACGTCTGCGATGCTGAGGCATATGAGGAAATCATCTGCTCTAATAGTCCCAGAAAACTGGAAAAAGATGCTATTTCTGATGGCTCTGTTATCGTCCAGGAAGGTTTTGCTTCGTTGGATGAGAAATCACCTTTTGATTTTGAGGTTGTCATGCATGAAGATGAAGTGAAAATTCAGTCAACCAAAGAAGATATCTACAATGAAATCTCAAAAGAAATCCAAAATATTGAGATTGAAGAAGAAAGGGCGGAAGGAGAACCCAGTGATGGAGGTGAAATCAAGGGGACGAACCATAAAGAAGCTGTTGAGGTAACTGTTCTGCAACCAAGACAAGAAGAAAATAGTGAGATATGCTATGATCAAGAGGAGATTGAGGTAACCATTGTAGATAATGCTGTTGAGGAAGTTCATACTGAAGAAAAGGAGGGGCCGAGGAATGTAAGCATGAAGGTGAGAATGGAGGACAATGGAGAAATCAACGAGGAGAAAGCTCAAGAAGACAATGAGAAAACTGAGAAGGATGTGAATGCAGTTGGTTCAGAATTGTGTGAGGATGGAATCTGTGGCAATCAAGAAGCGATCAGCACTGGTGGTTCACTGTCAGAAATCATTGTTCCTGAGAGCCGTAGAGAAGATGGGCAAAAAACACTCCTGCCTATGTTTGACAGTAAAGTTGTGGAACAAGTAAATGTGAATGGTTATGAGAAATTAGAAGCTGTCTTGCCTACTGAGATTGTGGAAATAATTCAAGAGGATGAAGCTATTGAGGTAAGTCAAGAAGATGAAGTGAACCACAGTGAGGAGCAATTGATTAAAGAACAAGAGAATTTTGATCAGCCTGATGAAGGAATTGTTTCAGAAAAATGTGAGGAAGTAGGATGGACGGATGAAGCTAACCAGAGTAACTTGCAAATTGAAATGGGCGAGAAAAGAATCCACTCTAAAAACAAAGAAGAAAATGCCTGCATAGGAAACCCAGCACCAGAAACCAGGCAATTTCGCATGCCAATGCTTAGAGAAGAGATGGTTTCCTCCAAAGAGATTGAAGGTAAAAAAGAGGATGGAGCCGATGAGGAAGTTGCTGAAAGCCTGGATGTTAATGAGGACAAGATCTCAGACCGTGAAGATGATTCCAAGAGAAACATTGCTGAGTTAGAGGAAGAGCTGATTTCCCCTGAAAATGTTGAAGTTACAAAAGAGGATGGTGGAAATGATGAAGTTGCTGAAAGCTTGGAGCTGAACGAAAACAAGAACTCGACTCAGTTTGCTGTTTGTCAGCCAAAAGACCGTGAAGATGATCTAGAGAAAAGAACCGCAAAAGAAGTTAAGGAAGAGCTGGTCTCCCCTGAAAAGCTTGAAGTTACTAAAGAGGATGGTGCAAATGAGGAAGTTGAGGACTCATCTGAGACAACTGAGACAGGCATTGCGACGACAAAGGATGATCTGGTCGTGGGAATGAGGGAAGATGAAGAAAAGGGTGAAAATATTAAAGAGTTCGATGATGAAACAAACTCATCTGATGAAGTCGAAGAGAGCTCAGTAGGAACAGGCGATTCTTCTGTGGAATCCAACTCAGAGGCCGTTTGGCCAGCAGAAGCACTGCAGGAGTCTTCCAAGGAACCTGGAAAAGTGAAGTTTGTTGATGGAGAAGTCGGAGGAAAAATTCAAGAAGATACAATAGTCAAGGAAGTTGACAAGGATTCCGAGGATAGCCAAATAAATGGTGGTGAGGATTCATCTGTTGAACCCCACAAAGAGAAAGCAGACGAGAAGAATTCCCAGAAGAGTGGTGCAAACTTACTCACCGTGGCTGATAGCAGTCAATTTCCTTATGGAAATGGTGACTCAGAAAAGACTTTTATCAAGAAGTATGTTGCGGCAATGCTGAAGGATCATCCTATAAATTCAACCGGGTGGAGAATGTTAATTTTTGGGGTACTTTCTGTGCTGTCATCACTCTCATGCTCCTGGCTCTTCGGCTTATCCTTTGTCAAGCTCTGCCTCATTGTGTTCTTAACCGTGGTTCTCTCCAAAATCCATGGCTACTGAATATAGTTGGCATCCTTAGCATAAATATTCTGCAAGGGAAGATAGCAGCTGTGAACTGAGATACTTAAAGCCAATCAGATAAGTGGCAAACATAACAGAATCCGACTTACCAGATATTAGTGTTGCGTTGATGAACTGGATAAGAATTTTGGCCAGGTACTGAATAATTTGTAACTCCAATCCTCAATGTAATATATCCTTATATCTTGTTCACAGATCACACTAGTTTTCAAGATTCTAAAAGCCCTTGACGCCTGAACATCAAGAAACTCGAAGCAAAAGAACCACCACTGCCATGTTAATCTAAACTACAAAACTCTGAAAAACAAATTTGCAAAAATTTTAAAGAAAGCCATAAAAACTCAGTGTTAGAATGATGAATGAATGTATCTATAATATACTGTTGGAAATTTGTATAACTAGTTTGCTTGTCTTACAAGTTCCTGCATACTGCATTTCCACTACTTACTGTGCTACCATGCTTCTTTCTATATACTTCTTGATCCCATATACTCGTTATCCTTTACTTCTTGATCCCACGCACTTGTTAGCCTTTACTTCTGTTACATTTGCTTGTGTATTTCAGAAGAATTAATGAGAACTAGAAGCTAAATACCCTAAAAGAAGTTTATCTGGTGCAAAACTTTATGCCACCTTTATTAGCTGAGTGAACTATACGGTCATTGGACCACTAATTAACACTCTAGAAACCGGTCGTTCTCCATTGAGCTCAGCCAGCTGCAACCCATTGACCACCCCAAAACACCAAGAATGAGGTCCACCTTCGAACATATGCTGGCCTGCAAAAATGAAAGAGTGAGACATTTAATTTACTAACGAATGAGAAAAGAATTCGTGCATTTATGCTTTCAGAAGCATACCAAACTATCCAAGCTTGCTTCAACATGAAATAGCATTGTGCCCATTCCCTTCTTTTGATCAATTTCAGCCTGCCGATGTTTCACATGGTGAAATAGAATAGGTCAAGCACACAAGGAAGATTACGTCAAAAATCTTGAAAAAGGAAAAAAATCTTAGTGTCATCAATCTAAACTCACAGCACAAGAACAGATGGTGATTCCTACAGATGCCAGTGTTGATGTAATATCCTCCATCATGCCTGGTAGTAATTGCACATCAAACTTCGGAAATAATAAAGAAAGAATTCACTAATTTGGAGAATGATGACTCAGGAAAAAAGGATTTTCAAAAACCATCCACATTCATTGAAGGGAAAATATCCTCTTTTGATGCGCTCCAATTCTTAATCAATATGCACTTGCATTCCAAAATATGAATAAGTTACCAATCAAAACTAGAAAGTTCAGTGGCGTAACCATGGAAAACTACCTCTACGATCTAGGCAGACTATGGAAAACCACTGAATAGAGCTTCCTTTGTGGTTGTGCCAAGAAGTGATCTTGCTAGCTTGCCAGCCCTCTAAGCCCAGTAACACTTCCCTGTACACAGGAGTATTGGCAAGAATAATTTTGGCAATACCATTTCCTTGAGATAGCATGTCTTCATTTGCCTTCAAGCTCACATGCGGCATTTTCTTGTTATGTTTCCCACAAACCTTTGGAACCTTATAGGCAAATATATCTTTCCCACTCATCTTAGAAGACAGTATTTGCATTACATTCCTCAAAATTTTCTCCCATGAGTACTCGGAACCTTTAGAATAATTTACTGCTTCTTTGTGTTCGCTGTCTTCTTCAGATTCAGCAGCAAATTCCTTCAACAAATCAGCAGTTACTTCGGTTGCTAAAACTGCTGCTTGCTCCCTCAGAAACTGAAAGCATATGACCCTGAATTAATAGAGGGGGAACTGCATAATCCTCCATGCACATGCATGCATGTGTGTGTGTGTGTGTGTGTGTGTGTGTTTGTGAGAGAGAGAGAGAGAGAGATTGTTGAGTGTTTAATGCCAAAGATAAACCTACTTTCATTATCTTGTGTCTGGCACTGCGTGTTTTTGCATGTTGCAGCCACTGCTTTTGTCTCTGAAAAGCATATTTACTAGAGAGCCCCTGATACAAGAAAAGGCATCAGCTGCATGCAGAACGTAGAATGCAGCATGCAGCATGCACTAGATTCTATCATGGACAATATAGCTTACAAACTTGGGAAATGAAAAGTTGCAGATAGAAGACCAATAACAGTAAATGCTTAACTGAGTCAAATTGTAACTGCAGTAATTTTATGAGATCAAAGTATCACATTCAGCATCCATTCTGAACATACAAGTGAAACGTAAATCTGGAAATATCATTTATTTATTTACTTTTTCATAGAGGCTGCAGACCACACACGATGCCATTGAATTGGGGAAGCAATAGAAAGTTATCTATGCAGGGATATCATTAACTAACATTATAAGTTATAATCTCCACAACTTCAGCATTTGCAAGAACATGAATTGGAGAAACGAGATTGCCATTGACCTGCAAGCAATAATCTCGGGAAGCTGAGAGAAGTAGAGAAAACGAGAAGAACAAAAGCCAGGACAACATAAAGCCTAAAAAACTAGTCAGTTATAAGAAAAAGACCTTAGCAGCCACCATTTTGTTGCCGATTTGAGTGTGGACCATATATGCATAATCAATGACAGTTGAGCCCTTGGGCAAATTTTTAATCTGCAGTCAGTGTGGCAGAAATGAATAAGCACCACTAATAAAGTTCCTTAGCAAGAAAAGCTAATTAAAAACCTCTTACCTCTCCCCACGGTGTAAATACAGAGATACGACTGCTTAAAAGATCCCTGGTTACTGCATCAACAAATTCCCTAGAACTCATATTTCCAACAAACTCCTCTTGCCATTCCCTGATTGCATTGAGCCAGTCTATCTGAGGGAGAAAAAGGCTCTGTCATCAGAAATTTAAAGAAATCTGTCATAAAACATGATTTTGTGATGAATTTATTTCAGAAAGTACTCTACCCTACGAGCAAAATTGGCATTGTTAAGGCAGACAGTTTTCCCTTGCAAGCTTCCACTGTTTGGTGTGGCATGTCCAACCAAGACATTCTCAAAACCTTTCCTGCTGTAGTGGGCAGCAATCCCCCTTTTGGCAGTCCAATCCATCTCTTCAGTCCTTATCTGCCAACCAATCATAAATTGAAGACAAATATATTCCCCAAATACAAATAGATAAACGATGAAATAAGCATCAATAAATAAGTCTTTTTTAATGCTACCAAATGTTGCCTGAAATGGATCACAAGGAAAGATGGATTACAGAAGCATAATACACAGCATAACAAACCTGAACTTCAAGTCCAAACATGTTCTCATAAAGAAAGGGAACAACTGTAGTGTGAAGACTCTGATAGCCATTAGGTTTTGGGGTGGCAATATAATCCTTCATCTGCAACACGACAAAAAATATAAGGGCATCTCCACATAACAAAGGCTACATACTAAAAGGGTCTCAGTATTGAAATGGAAGAGATTAACAAGGTATACAGATTGAGGGATTGGGTTCCAAATTCCATGCAACAGTCCAAGCACATGGTAGCATATCTACAAATTGAAATTTTTGTCAGGGAAATATGCATTCAGTTTAATTCGAAGACCATATGAAACAATTACAACAGATAACAGCTTACCTGCTGTGTGCTACATGAGGGCCCAACTTCAACACATGGCTTTGGTTTTATAATTATTAGAAGCTGGAGATCAAGAGATTTACATGCATGAGAAAGAGTTACATAATTCATCAACAGGGTCACCAGAACTGCCATAATGACAAACCTGTGCAATCTGGTTAAATTCATTTATTGAGCTTCTAGATTTAAGAATAGCTTTGTAGATGCTGCATATGGTCAAATAGAACTAGAGTTATTGCACACATTTCCTTGCAAAATCAAATACTGTCAAAAAGGATCATAGGATCAACAAGCAATATTTGTACTTCTGGCCCTAGAGAAGGCATCAAGGATTGAGATTGGTTCAACTATGGACTCTAACTATAAGGCAAAATGAGAAGAAAAGGAAACACAAGTTTACCAAGTGGAATAACATGTAGTCAAGTATCTGGTCTCATAATATAAGAGAGGTTTTTGAATTACCTGTAAGGTTCCTTGAATACAGGCTGGACTTCAGTTTCCACAGTCATGAGGTCTAAGAATTGATCGTCCTCAATTTTCTTCATCAAAATCTTGCTTACCTAATGGGTAAGAAAGACACTGGAGTAGATTACCATCTGATTGAGATATAAATATCATTGAAAAAGAGATTGATCATTCCACCCGCGTGCATCTAGATTAATTTTGCTTGCCACGCAAAGTGCTGGTGGATGCTTAATGATCCAACACACGGAATAAGCAAAATAACCTCTTTGAGGTCCTTTTCAAGTTCTCTATAAAGTTCTGCAACTCTTCTTTGGACATTAGCATGATCTTGAGGGTTAGTGTACATAAATGAAAGATTTTCGAGTTCCGACTGCAAAAAAGAAATTGAAATGATTAGAAAATGTTATCAAGACACCCTCATAGAAAAAGGTAATACAAATTACAGGAAAATGCTTCATTTGGTGAGAAGATGCAGCAATGCATACAAGGTGTGAAAGCATTTTCAGGTTCTAGGACTTTTAAATTATATATTACTGAATAAAATATAACGTTCGGAAACCAAATTGTGAGTTGGCAAAATTGATTCAAGGAATTTCTGAAACATCGTATAAGCTCTTTTTAAAAAAGTAAGGAGTTTTTAACTTATTTTTAAAATCTTAATCATGATAATTACAAAATTGCCACTACTAACATCCTACAAAATCTTATTTTATTAAAACATTTTAAGAATTTATTTTTTAAAAAAAATTCAGCATCTTATAAGCTCTAAAAACATCTTATAAAATGTAGAAGCGTATAAAACATTTTAAATAAGTTTAGTCAAGCACCCTCTAAATCTCAATTAAGCAAACAACTAAGACAAAAGTTGTACATTCTGAAAGTCTTATGTTTTTATAACAAGCAGAGGAGCAAATGGTTTACCTTTATTTGGTATATCCCTAGCAGCTTTGCTAGAGGGGCAAAAACCTCTAGTGTTTCTCTAGCTATGCTGGACTGTCCACAATAGACAATAGTAAGAATGAATCAAGTAAAAAGATCAGTGAAAATAGAACTAAAATAAACAAACCTGCTTATGCGGAGGCATGTGCAGAAGAGTTCGCATATTATGTAATCTGTCAGCTAATTTGACAATTATAATGCGGACCTGATACAACAATACTTTTGTATCAATACTTTTTTTGGATGTCAGAGGTCATAATGCAGAGATAAATCAGAAAAATAGATTTTTATATATATAAATGTAAATTACCTCTTCAGTCATTGCCAAAAACATCTGATGGAGGTCATCCGCTTTCACATCTTGGACAGAATGATTCTCATCCTTCGACTTGAGTTTCCCAAGTTTGGATACCTAGAATAACATAAATAATCATATTAGGCCCCATTTCCTTTTAAAAATGGGATGATGAATCTATAATATTAATGAAGAGCCTACTCCATTTTGGTGTAATCATGTACCTAAATAGAATACTGCCATCCCATTACTATATCCACTGCTACCACATAATAATCCCATGCAGGTTATACATAGTTATTCATATTTTCATTTCTCTGCAGTTTCTTTTGATATTTCCAACTTCTTCCTACAGGTATGATTTCTCCTACCTAAAACATTTTTTCACTTCTATCCATACCATTTTCTTCAAAGTTACACAAATGAGTTTGTCATTGGCATTAATTGATTGACTTTTTTCTGTATTATAGCAATTATTTTCTACTTGAAGTTACAGCATCATAGTACGGTTAGTTTTCACTTTCATTGAATGTACATGCATTGAATGTGCAACAACTATTAGTTATAGATAAAGTTGATGGTGATTATTTTATTTATGAAATATAATATTTAGTTTGAATGATTAAATGAACAACCAAAAACTTCTTTCTTCTTTTTATATTTGGTTTGATGGATAACATGACATGATTTGTCCAGTATATCTTTATGACTATTGTCTCTTTTCTTTTTTTACCATTTCTCTTTAAGTTTTAATTTTTATTTTCATCTTATTTCCTTCTACACCCCACCCAACCAAGCCAACAACCCCACCACCAAACACACAACATGACACTAGCATACGTTTCCCCACCCAACTACAACCTCACCCCCAACCCCACCAATGCTTACACCTACAACATACATTTTGAGGATCTCACCATTTTCATGTTAGGCCCAATCTACTAACTTCATCTGTGTCAATTTTCATTTGAGAATCTTTTGAAATAAGAATAGCATCTATATAATTGACTTCATTAAAATTTTTAACTTAATGTGACAATTAAAATTTTAATGGTGCAATTACAAATTCTAGGAAACTAAAGGATCTAATTTGTAAATAGCAACACCGTCCAACTAGTTGAGACACAAAAGCCCAACAAGAAAGGAAAAGTTTGAGAACAATTCCTCCACAGGAATTAACTTATCAACTTCTTGAACAATACTATAAGAATCAACATTGAACATTCCTCCTGTAATTGTACGCTTTCCCATAGCAATAACATATTTTTCTTTGGACATTTGCTCTCTACACGAGAATAGAATACGTTGCACGTTTCGAGATAGCGAATTATTTAGGATCTAATATGTGGTATTGGAAATTTAAGTAAGCACTAAATGTTAATTAGAGAAGATTTAGTTTATTAACTTATTTGTATATATTATATGTTTGACATAATATATGTTCAAAACACGTGATAGTCAAGATAGTGCTCCATGTACCTTAGTTGGTTATGTGAATTTTAAGGTATATATTATTTTCAAAATTGGAGAAAGTTTATACTATGCGTATAGTATCATAATATTCCAACACTTGAAGCTTATAACAAAATTACAAACATGTGATTCTAAGCATGTTTGGTTGATTTAGTGAAGCAATCAAAGTTCCAATTTTATCCCAAGAAATCTTACAATTAAGCTTCTTTTATTGATTCGTAAATGCATATTTGATATTAGCCATCATTTATGACATGGTTGGAGATCGTTATTAACATTATCCAACGGAAGTACTTGTCTCTTGCTTGCGCAAAAATGTGACATATTGTTCAATGAAAGGACTTATTGGAATTTGAGTTGTGTTTGTTTGGGCCTGTTGCAATGTGGAGGTTGTGATCCTTGCTAGCACCATCGAGGACTTATTGGAATTTGAGTTTTGTTTGTTTGGGCCTATTGCAATGTGGAGGTTGTGATCCTTGCTAGCACCATCGTCCTTGCCATATAGGTGCCACCTCACACATGGACAAAGAGTATCATGGCAACGAAGTCATAAGTTAGACGCTTAAACATGTCAATTTTATTAGCAAGAGTGTTCCTTTCATTTGGCGGATAAGATAATTAATGATAATAGGAATCATATTGAGGTGGATCTGATGAAATATATGTATCACATGCATGTGTTTTGTATTTGGTGGATAAAGTAGTTAATGACAATGGGAGTCATTAACTCATAACTGGGTGGCAATCAATTCCTTTATTGTGATGTGTTATATCACTTGTTTAATTTTTTACATTTTGGTCGTGTTTTATAAGTTATTACACCCATGTGCCCATGTTTTAAAGTCTTCCTCCATATGTTTGTAAAACAAAAGTAATGTATAACCAGAAGTCCAACACTAATAAAACAAAAGTTAGCATTTGAGAGGTGTACCTTAAACTTGTAATTGAAATGTGAGATAGAAAAAGAATATTACCTCAAAAAGCCCACCTTTACTACTTTTGCAAGTAGGAGGAGGCGGGCTTCACATACAACCGAGGCAAAGTAATGTTTGATTGAATCTCAAAGGCATTCTTACATTTGGAAGATCCATGGTTTACTTTAAGTTGACTCAAATCTTTTGCAACAACTAGAGGAGGTGAGATATGCAAAGCTTCTCAATTTAGGCCATATATTAGTTTCTTGAGGCCTAAACCATGGACCACAATGGAAGCAAAAACTCTTTTAGTATTGAGTTTCAGTTTAGACATCGTCATGCTCTTGTTGGTTAGTGTTAGGGAATGCTGTCAAAAAATCCCCTTAAGATATCAGTAGTAGACTGAAGTAAATTCACTCTCCCAATAAAGTTAAAAAGCTAGACAAATGAGAGAACCAGAGATAGCATTTGGATGTCTCACCCTTTGTTTCTCAAAACATAGCATTAGGCTATAAATTAGAGCCAAGCCTTGATTACAAAAAGTAAAAACTCCTTTAGATGGGATGAAAAAAGCTCATTCCTCCTAATGCTACAAAGTAAACAGCACCATCAAAAACTTCCAACCAAGCCCCTTAACGCATTGTACGGCCACTAGGTCACTCCAAGCGCCTCATGGCAACCTCCACAGGAAAAACATGTTTTTGAGTCTTGTTTGCTTGATTCTATTGGAAATAGTTGCATTGTCGTTAGCTACATTCCTCAACTTTTTGATATCTACAAGTCACTAGCATTTTTTCTTTTAAGCCTATCATATAAGGTAAAATGAGTTGTTGAAGCTTGTTGCTAGAGATTATTCTTGAAGTCCCCTCTTGCTCCAACTATTTTGATCCAACATGTTGCAAGGCCTCGTTTACTTAATCTGATGGGATGTAGAATAATGGGATGAAACATAGAATGGCTGTAATGGTTGTGATTATTTTATAAATTTTTATCATATTTACTTTATACGGTAAAATGTGGAGTAATAAATGATAGTTAAATATATCGTTCACTTATGTAAATGAAAGAAGTAGGACAATTTATGCATTGAAAATAATGCCTCAACTAAAAAGTTATACTTGCTACCATATCTAAGATAAACAAATTTGCTTTTCTTCCAAAATTAACTTCAACAACATTAACTCCCAGCAAGTTCAGTTCTTTTTTCCTTTTATTTTTCTCTTCGCCCCCAACCTTTGCCTCTAATTGGGGACGAGAATAGGCTAAGCTACTCGACAGAGGCCTATATCCCAGCTTACTTATGGCATAGCCTATTCAATAAATAGGTTAGATCAAGGCTTAAAAAATAGCCTTTTTAATTAAATAGGCTAGACATAAGCTCTTATAAAACCTTGCAAAGCCTAATAGGCCAACCCGTTTATCTTTTTCAAATAAGAAAGCACAATAATAACAATATAATATTAAATAGCTTACTGTATTTGATTTCATTAATTAGCCCTTTATGGAATTCTTTGTGTTGTCTGATATTATTTTTTGTTGAAATATTACTATTTTATACTTTTAGATTTGAACTTTTAAAATTATGCATTTATTATTTATCATTTTAAGTATTGCCTATTAAGGTCTATTACAAATTTGAGCATATTTAAAATTTAGACTGATATAATGTTTAGACTTATTTGAAGCCTTAGTAAAAAATAAGCTTTTAGGTCAGGCCAAGGCTTTAAAATTTATTAAAAAGGCTAGGCCTGACCTTAAAAAAAAGCGTATAATAGATAATAGGCTAGGTTTAGGCTTGTCATTTGCATAACAGGCCTAACCTATTTAAACCAAAGCCTAACCCAGCCTAGCCTATTTCCATCCTTACCTCTAACCCTTTTTTTCTTTCTCCACTTTTTTCTTTTTGTTCTCTTCTTTTTCCCCTTCCTTCATTCTTCTCATCTTTCAGGCACTAGTCTCTGTCGCTGCCATTGTTGTGGTTGTCCTTTTCTTATAGACAATGTGGATTTTAGCTATGGTAATAGTGAAAACCTAGGTATGCCGATGAAGATGAAATTGGGAAAGGTTGAGGTGTATACGTTAATCAACAAAAAAGGTCAAGGAGCATTTATGAGGTTTCATAATCTTATCCAACATTTAGACCAATCTTGATAATTCGGTCGTGTCCCAAGCAAAGATATTATATCGCTCCACATCCATCTACAATAATAGGCTACCCCAAAACTACCATGTTCAAATAGGGGTAAAGTAGACAATTGATGAGCCCGGATCATTCTCTTCATCTAGGCTCATCTAACCATGTGAACTAAGCCTAAATGCTTTCATCATCAATGATAATTAAATGTCACATTCAGAGTTGAACTCAAACATGCAAAAGCTTTTGAAAGCTGGAGGGAAACTAGGAAGGCAGAAAAGGTGCAACTTGAAGTAGAAAGCCAAGGTAGGGGTAAAAAACTGGAAGAAAATGACATCGCAACAACTTATTCGTGCGAAGTCTTTTTCATTCATAGAAGGCCATATAAGGAGTTCATCATCATGTGGCTTGATCTGTTAGTCAACAGATTTTTAGTAACTAATTAATAAGTTATCAACAAATTGGATTAGGGTTATTCCATGCCTACATTACGTTTTGCACGTGAGGAAGTTACATCTGAATCATTATAGATATTATTCCATACTGGATAGAAACCATAAGTTGAATCTGAATGCAATTTTCTCAATCATCATTTGCCTCTTTTTTCGTTGCTTAGTTTCCTTTATTCTTTCCCTGCCTGTTTATCTCTACATCTTCATTCTTCATCATCTTCCGGTACATAAGTTTGTGTTTGTGCTAGAAATGTTGCAGCAGAAGAACTGTTAAGGAGCGTTCTGCTCCCAACATGGAAGAACTTCTCATTTAACTGTGTCTTGATAAGAATTCAATTGGGGTGGTGTAGTGTCTACATTATTACTCTTGTGCCTGATTGTAACACAACAATCAAGCTTTCATTGGGTATTTAGGAGACATAGCTGTCAAACAGCCAACTACTAGCCACACGTAACAAATTTGGTACTATCTTATTCTCCTCTAATGTAACATGACATAATTACTGTACAATAATCCATCTAACAAAACAATAAATAAGAGAATTAGGCTTAAAACTACCTTTGTCTCTCCTTCCACAATTTGGCGAACAGTTCTGCCAAAATCTTCCTCAATTTTTTCAAAAGTAACAACATTTGTGTCTTCTACAGTATCATGCAACAAACCTGCAGCTATTGACTCCCAATCCAATTCCTGAAATAACATGTGAAGGAAAGCCAATAATATGACATTATTTGATACAAGGAAACTGTAAAAAATCTGCGCAACTCACAAGTTCTCCAAGGATTTGAGCAACTGCAACTGGATGAACAATAAAGGGCTCCCCGCTGCGCCTCTTTTGACCATCATGTGCCTCAAAAGCCAACTATCAAAACAAGAGAGGGAGGAAAAGTAAAAGAAAAAGGATATGGACATAGTTCAGAACTTGTCAGTTTCTGATTATATCAGACATGCAATTTCTCAAACATCACATCAACCATAACAAGCATGAAGTCCTAGGGAGTATGAAATAAAATTGACAGTATCAGCTGTTTATGAAGATTGACACAAACTTACATTTAGCGCCTTATGGACCAATTCCAATTCCGCTGAAGATAGATATGAGATGCTAGGTTTAAGATCCTGAAAGAATAAACAATCAAAGGTTTAATATCATTAGACCAATTATAATACTCATTCAGTATACATCCTACTTTATTGAAATTATGCCTTTCATAGTGGAAACATCTCCCAACTATTGATGAGACAATTATACTTCACCTAAGCTAGGAATCGATAAAATTAGTTCCAATTATTTGTTCTCTGTCTCTTGTAAATTTTGATATAAATTTCAGTCTCACTCTTGGTCAATGTTTAAGGTTCAAACCTATTCCCACCATCACTCCTTGGAATGAGCTGAAAAAATTTAAGTTCCTCTTAGTTCATCGTCTAAAAATACAACTCTTAGCATTTCACGACAGTGATAATGTTTCCAATTCTGTCTTTGTGTCACGAAGCATCCATCTGTAGAGACTTAGAAAGCACACTTATTTCTATTTCATATTTTTCTTAAAAAGAAAAATATGATGACTAGATTGAGAAAAATGTATTATTCCACATACCTCCCACAAGCTGTCCAGAGAAACATTGCAAGTCTCTGAAGAAGAAGAAGAAGAAGATGGGGAACAATACAACTCCCATTTGCTAGGAGTGAAATGGATGATGCTTGAGCTTATAAGCTTCTGGGGAGCAAGAAAATGTGAGGCGATATGACATCCCTGGCACAAAGTAAGGAATGGCTGGCCATAATTAGGGACTGAAGACAACCAACTAGCTTCCAGGAGAGAAAAAAAACAAATACTGAATATATACATATACAACTTGCATATACCATAAGAATACAAATTTTGGATTGTGCATCAGATTTCAATGAGGAACAGTTGATAACTGTTTCAACTCCTCCCATAATTAAATTTCTACCCACAAAGAGCACATGGTAAGAATAGTTAATTCTTCTCACACATTGCAAACATAATATTGGCGTTAGCAACATATTTGCTCCAACACCTTCAACTTGAAGCGAATTAGAAAATGAAAAATTAGTATTGAAAGTTTATCTAACTTGACTCTACAAAACTTATGCATAGATATATATAAAAACTCGAACAGTTACTCACACATCGGAGATTTGTTCCCACAATTCTTCCATGTGCTTGGGGAGGTTGAACAGAACTTGCAAGAAATCTGGTGAGGGCTCTTGGAGCTTTAGGCGCACATGAGAGCATATTGCAGTAATATTTTCCACTCACATCCCCTTTCCAAAACTTATGTACATTCATGCATTCCATAGGCACTGCAGAAAATCCACACGACAAAATAATATTACAAAATAATCGACGAAACAAGCTGCAAGCGCATAGCAACTTTCTAAACATCAACAAAATCAACTTACCTATAAAATTAAAGTAAATATGACATTATCAGAATGCCAAAATTTCGCGGGGAAATCTCAATCAAATTTAGCAAACAAGCTCAAAGAGAAGAATAACTCTTCTAACAAGATCCAAGAGAAACAACAACTTCTTCTATTAGAAAAAATAGTACAAAAATACAGTCGCTCACGAAAAATTAAAGAGAATCATCATTTTCATAAAAACAATTCATATCAAAAAAAAATAATTGAAAAAAAAAATCAAAGGAGAAGATAAAAGTGCACCTGACATTGAAGAACCAGAAGCCATTTCTAATCTGAAGCATCCATAACAGAATCATGCATTGCTATAGACACTAAACTACAGCTTTCTCATAAGATCATCCAAATTCTGACAATCGATTTTAAAGCTGAATTAAGCTCAGGTCCAATAACACAGAAAATGAAATCGTAATTCTTCAACCTACTAAAGAGTTTAGAGAGAATTTAGATTCAACGACGGTGGTAGAAAAGAATGAGATAGCCGAAGCAGAGAAGGAGACATGGCGAGCGGGTAGGAAGCTCTGGAGTTCTTCACTTGTATGGGTAAAGATATTTTCAAATTGCTTTTTATTTCTCAGTCTTTTTTGACCAAATTTACGAAATTGTACATCAGATTTTGTATTCCTAATATGTGGAATTTTTGTAATTATGACCCAATTTAAATAATTATCTGTACTATTTTTCCTCAAAAAACAAAATCTATACATATATACTATATTAAAAAAAAAGTCATTTATATACTCAAAGTGGTAGTTACACCATACTATATCAAAATTTATTTTTATCAATTCTACCCTTAATTTTTAATTTAATTTTAAAAGTGAATTTATCATTTAATTTAATATAAAAAATACAAATAATATAGTGAAAACATAATAAAAAAATTTATAAAATATATAGATAGATATATTTAATTAATTTAAACTTTTGATGTAGAATAATTTGCTAAATATGAATTTATATTAATAGAGAATAATTATTATTATATGTTATTGGTGTAATTATTGTTAAAATTATGTTATGACTAATATATACATTATAAAAATTTGAGTACTTTATTTATCAATATAATTTAATATTAATAATATGATAAATTAATATGCACATATGGGGGACAACATGCAAGGATGACTAGTTATTAGTAAAGTACTTAATCATTTTTTGTGCATTTTTTATTGATGTACCTATATACTCTTTTTTTTAGTGTCTAAATCCTCGTAACGACAATTTAACTAATAACTATACCCTATAATTAATTATTTTATAATCTACAATCATAATTTTAGTATTTTTTATCTATTCTATTAATAAAACATCTATCCCCCTTTTTAGTGTATTTTTTTATTACCTAAACTGCCCTCATTTTTTTTTTTAATTCTCATAACTACAACTTATGTAATAATTATCATATATAATTCATTATTGTATAGCCAGCAATTATAATTTCATCATATTTTTATCATTATTATTTATGTAATTTTTTAAAAAAAATATTAAAATTATTAAAGTATTAATATAATATAGACAATAAGTATGGTATAAAAGTTTTAGCACATATATTAAATGTGCCAAAATTACTAATATTATATTAATTGTGTATTTTGAATTTTGTATTCCTAGCAAGTAGAATTCTTGCAATTATACAAGGCAATTTAATTAATTGAGTTATATTAATTATTATGAATTCCAAATTTTGTATCCCTAACATGTAAAAAAAATATTTGTAATTGTACAACTTAATTTGAATATACTAATTATTTATTTCTTGCATTCATAATCTGTATTATCAAATTAAATTTATGTAATTTTAACTAAATTCAAAACTTACTTAATTTTTTATTTAACATTAATTTTGAATTTATTAACTTTCTGAATTATTCAAAATATGTCAACCAACATTGGTTTTGGACTTTTGAAATATATAAATTATTAAAAACTTGTTAATTAATCAAAGTTTAATCTATGTAATTTTGACAAAGTCTAAAATTTTTAAAATTTAGAGTTTCTTATATTTATTTAGAATAATTTGGTTATCCACGTGACATTTGTAATTAATTTTTTATTTTTTGAATTATTCAAAATATGTCCACTGTAGACATTCAATTTTTATAATTTTAATTGCTCAAAATAATTTAATTAATTAATTGTAATTGTAAATTAATTTATTTATTAATTCATTTAAAATCACTCAACAACTAATCCAGTTCAAAGATATTTAATTATAAAGAAACTTTTATATATGGAATTTTAAAAATATTGAAGAAGCTGAATATGTACACAATATTTTATACAATACATTTTCCTAATTTCGAGTTTCTTATTTCTTTTATCATATATTTATTTTTAGGGGGAAAAAAATCATTAACAAGTCCTTTTAATGTATTATTGCACCCTTTTATTTTCAAACACTTCATATTAGATTACTAACTGATTGTTCGATTTTATTTTCATTTTCATTAGTTTCAATATTGAAAATTATTTTCAAAATATTAAAAAGTAATTAGTAGAAATGAGTTTGTATTTGAATAAATTGTTTAAAAAGTAATGATTATATCAGGTTTAGTGAGTTATAGGTGAAAAGATATAAAAATAATGGAATAAAAAGAGAATATATACATAGATTATTGAAAAATGTATTTTGAAATAAAAATAAAAATGACGTTGAATGAAAAATGTGTAAAAGCAATGTATTTTATTTTTAAAATAGTAAAAAATGTGAAAAGGGGTTTTAAAAATGAAACCAAAGGAGCACTAAAATTTCATTTCTACTTTTTATTTTCTTATTTCTTCCATAATTCTATAATTTCATTTTGTGGTTCATTGAATATGATTATTTTTCTTTTTGCATTTTCTCGTCGGATTCTATAATATTTATATGGAACCGGTTAAAGCTTTCTATTATTTTATTTATTATTTGTTCATAACTTTTACTTATTTAAAATTTACATAATCTTGCTTTATTTTTATTTTGTTCTTCCTAACTTTTATGTGTATATATTATACGTTTATTATTAAAACCTAACACGTATGTTGTTTTTACATATTTTCGTAATTTGTTAATGCTACGTTGTTTTAACTTTTATTTATTTATTTTTTCCTCCCAAGTAAATCATATCAAATTCATTTTCTCTCCCTGTGAATTTCAATATGGTTGAAAGCTTTTCATTTAATAAAAATTTAAGAAATTCACTAAGTATTTATTTCTTTATTTTATTTTTTTTTTCCTTTTATCGTCCATAAAAATATTTCTTTCTAAAATATTTTTTCATGACGACTAGTATTTTTCCATACACAAAAATTATATTTGACAATTGATATTTTTTATAAAAATATATGCTCTAAATAGACTATCCCTTTTTTTATTATATATAATTATCTCCATTTTCTAATTGAATTCACTTGCACCTTTTTTCTTTTTAAGGAAGCAAAAATGCCAAAAGAGTGCCGATTTTAGCAACTCAAATTCTTTTAAAACTTTTGGAAATTTCGAATATATAAAGGCGCCAAGTGTATGATCCCATATTAACTTGAGAATACGTCAAGAAAACGAACTCCCGCTTGTTAGCTGGCACAAATATTTGGAAAAATTCTCCCAAAAGAGTAGACCACGGCCATTTTAAGCTATTGTTTATCGGTTTATATCTTCTATTTCATTATCTATTCTGTCTCTTATTCTATTTTATAAATACATGACATATATATTAATTTTTTTTAATAAAAATAGTTAGTTGAGAATTAAATACACTTGGAGCTCCTTTGTTTAGAGTGTTTGAATTAGGCATGATACGTACGACTGGGATAAATAATTGGTTATTGTATATCATATCTAATGTTTGTTTTGTATACTTTAAATAACTTGATATTCAACCTTAATTGTTTGCTTGGCGTGATTATTCCATTTGATAAGCTATAATTTATTTTCAACTTATGCTGAAAAACACATCACACCTCAGGGCTTTGATATATAAGTCAGGTTTGACCTTAAACGTATGTCGTGCATTAACTGTATCAAAGGCTTCGAAAAATGAACTAAACATTGAAATTAAGTTTCATTATGTAATATCAAAGCAAGCAAATGAGTACTTGGTCTAAATATAACAAGTTGAAGTAGGAAATGAAATAGAGAATCCAGAGTAGTTATTTGCTATCTTAGATTTGTGTACACTGTACAGCACTTCAATGGATAAGGATTCCCAAAGAAACTTTTGACTAAGTTGAGATTTGAATTATTGAGAAGGCATTTAGTCCGTTCGTGTTGCAGATGGAACCGATTTCCTATAGAAGATAAAAGGAGGAAGAATAACTTAGTAGAATACGCAATTCATTGCAAAACATTTTGCACCAAAATGCCAATCAAGAATAAAAGTTGCCCATAGCACAAACTCATCCGTTGAACTATATGCATGTAACATTGGTATCTTACTATGCTATGTGTAGACCTACCCAGTCATGCATATCCTAAAATACCCAAACAAAATAGCCTATATTCTATCATACTTTAAAATAAGGTCTAAAAGATGAGACCCTAATTCTACCATATCCTATATAACTCAAGACCTATTGGGTCTAGTTTATTGGATTAAATACGTCGTTAAAATAATGAGCAATTCAATATTTAAAAAGTATTTAATATTTAAATACTATAAATTATAATGTGGAAAAATACTGACATATACGACGAAATTTATAGTTAAAAATTTCAGACTTTTGAAATCTTAGTTTTACGATATAAATTAGGTTTTATCGATAATATTCTAATACATTTAACTGGTGATCATGACTATTTTGATCTAAGAGACAAGAAATCAATTATGTTGTGTTATCTTTATTTTAAAAAATTAATAATAAAATATTGAAGTTAAGAGGAATATAATTTTATTTGTGATTACATACATTATGGTAACAATAAAAATGAAAAATCACCAAGCAAATCAATATGAAATTAAATCCATACTTGCAATGAGATGATTTTCACAAGGACTTAAACTTTCCTATGTGATCCAAACATCAATCATTGGTGTATTTGATCATTTTGGATTCTCAATTCCATTCCCTATTTCATCTTTTATTCTAATTTACTGTATTTAACTAAGTATATCTTATTCTCAATTAATTATTTTTATAAAAAAATATTTAATACAAGTATCATACATTTATAAAATAGAATAAAAGATAAAATAGAGAATGATTTAAACCAGTATATTCAATATCTTGAATACAAATAATAGAATTATTTATACATTGTGAACTTGAAGTACTGGTGTAATAAACAAACACTTTAATAAGCCATTTCTATATAAAAAAAATAAAATAAAATTAGAGATAAATTTTTTTTTTTCTCTTTGTCGAATTAATGAACCAATACTTGCACATTGCTTGCACCCCTTAAATAAAAAATAAGGGAAGCAAAGTTAAAAAATAACAAAAATTGAAGTATTTTTTCATCTATCTCTTTCCCCCTATCTTTCTTTCATTTTTATTTTTTTTTCCTTTTCTTTCTCTTTTAAATCCTGCAATACTGCTAATATACTAATCAAGAACAAAATCTATATACAATTCGCTGGGCCCGGCGGGTCTACGCTCCCTTTCAGGACTATTTTGGCGTTGGAACATTCAGATGTGAGAGAGTCATCACCAATGGGCACCAACTGGATTTCTGCCAATTCAATGCCTTCACAGGGAAATGTGGAACTGCAGTTTAGAACAACTGCAGCTGGTGAAACTGTGGTGCCCTTTATGTTCTCGAACCGAACATTACTAATCTTCACGCTCGATTGCTACATGACAAAAATAAATAAATAAATAAGGACATAATACAAATAACTTAACTATGTCTTATGGACCGTTAAAAAATGGACCTTAGACCTAACTCAACTCTAAAAGTTAGTTCAAGAGATGTGGATTACCAAGATTATATATAGAGACTACAACTTATTTATTTCACCGATATGCGACACTAACACACCCCATGCATGCTCATGAATAAATATTTGGAGCATGGAGTAATTGAAATGAGTAGCCTAACAATACTGGATAACCCAACATCGAAAATGGAGGCTCTAATACCATGTCAAAGAATAGACCTTAAGCCTCATTCAAACCCAAAAGCTAACTTAAGAGGTGAGAATTATTCAAGATCATATATAGAGACAATAACTTACTTATTTCAACAATGTAGGATATTAATATAGTTTATTTATTTTACTGACGTGGGACACTAACATGAACCTATACTATTATAGAAAGAAAATGCTATTTTATGTTCTGAATAAAATTATTTTTTTTAACTAAACAAGAATGCAATTTCAAGTATAAAAAAAGAGAATCTTAACATAAAAAAAGTGGTTCGGATAACAGTTTTATTGATATTCTGAATTTGTGCTGTAAATTATCTTCTTTTTATTTTTTTTTTGAGAATTTATAATGACGAATTTATCATTTCAAAAAAATAATATTATCCTAGTATTGAAACTGAATTAAGTAAAATAAAGTATAAGCTGTATATTTTTATGCACATGAAGAGCCCATTCAGGTTCGAGCTCATGACTTTCCACGTAATAGAAGAGACTTATGCAACCACTCGACTTCTAAATTATTCTTTAAAAATGATTATTCAGTAAAATTATAATTACACTTGTCATAAAATATATTAACTTACAAAATATTAATCTGCATTGTCAAAATTTCATCCTTCATTATCTTCTTTATCGCGTGAAACTCATAAAACAGTTTTAATCACAATTTAAGTTAGTATTAATTTAAATCGCTAATTAACGGAAAACCCATATATTAATTTAAATCTAGAAATTACCAGCATATTTAAAATGCAAAAAATAAAATAAAATAAAATAAAATAACCTGAGGCTTTTTCTTGGAGAAGTAATGCTGGTCAATGATGATGGGATTCTTCACTTGATTCATCAAGATATCTTTGAACACAATGTCGGTGGCGTTGATCTGAGGCGATTGGTGGAAGGTTTTTATTCTTGCGCCATTTGTTGTCCCCGTGAGAGTGCAGTTGGTTACGGTGATTCCCTTCACGTTCATTTCGTCTGCTCGCTTTCCCAAGCTTCCAATACTGGCAATCAAACGAAAAATATGAAGAGCCAAATTGTGAATTCTTCAAGGCATTATTCATATCAGGATCAGAACAAGTCAAGCCAAATAATGAATTTTTCAATGTATTATTTATATTAGAATCGAAATAAATAAAGTCAATTTGAATCAAACTATTTCGAGTTGGAACCAAATTCAATTAAGATTAGTTTTTATCTCAAGTTGATGCTGAAATAAGCTCGAAGGAAACATGTCTATAACTAATTATACAACTATATTATATTATTAATATTATGGTGTATATAAAATATATATATATATATATATATATGTATTGAATTAAGCGCTAAATATTGAATTCTTCAAGGTATTATTTATATTAGGATCAGAACAAATCAAGTAAATTTGAATTAAGCTGTTTCGAGTTGGAACCAAATTTTAAGATTAATTTTCATCTCAAGTTGATGTTGAGATAAGCTCGAAGCAAACATGTCTATAAATAATTACATATATATATATATATATTATATTATTAATATTATGATATATATATATATATATAAATTATGATTTTTTGAAATTTTAACGAAGTTTTTGCACTATCTTATGATGAATTAATGAATGTTATAGTTTATAAATTTGAACTATTAAGTTTAAAATTG
>JACGDI010004607.1:909388-922092 GCA_014898725.1 Jacaranda copaia
AGTTGGACTATCCATATTGGTGAACTGCTAATGGTTTAATTAAACCAAAACGGTTCATTTATTATTTTTTTATTTAATTTTTTACAAAACCAATAGTTTTGTTTTTATTTTTATTTTTTTATCTAAATACAAATTCTTAATATTAAAGTACATCTGAAGTTGGCGTTTGATTTAAATGTTAGTGCCCATTTGATTTTATTTCCATAACCACTTTTTTCATTTTCTACTATTCCAAAAATGGAAACCTTTCGCTTTTTAAAATTTTTTTGATCTAACATCATTTTCATTTTCAAAACACATTCTTCAATAACTTATATTTTTTTTTCCCAATAATCTATATATCTTCTCTTTTTATTCCATTATTATATCTCTCTCCACCTACAACTTATTAAAACTAATATAATCATTACATTTCCAACATTTCATTCAAATACAAATTTATTTTCAACTTATTTTTACTAACTTACTTTTCAAATTTTAGAAATTATGGAAATGGAAATAAAACCAAACAGGCGTCAAATAAATGAGAGAACGCATATATTAGGTAGGGATCAGGCCAATTAACTTACGACAGCAAGAGGAGCATCCCCGCTGCTGTACTTCCAAACATCGGCTCCGTGGCCATTGATGGTCCCTCCGCCAGTAATCACAAAGTTATCAACTTTCTCGACCATGATCCATGCGCCGCTTGAATAGGTGCTGGGGTCAGGGCTCGCCGACAGATTGCCCTGGATTTCCAGGGTGATGGGTCCTTCAGCGGTACAGGGTCCTGAGAAGACAACCTCCCCCGCCATGTAATTCCCACTGGGGATCACGATCTTTGCCGTTCCATTTGAGTTACATCCTGCAAACCAGGCCTCGATGAACGCCTGCGCTATCAATTAATTTAAGTACAAAATTCATTAGTGGAGGAAATACAAAGAGAAGAAAGGGATTATGGGAAAAAAATATATCTAAATGTGACAATTATGTGAAGTGATAATATTACAAATCAATTAATTAGTCATACAAACCATCATCTAGACTATTTACCAATTTATTTCACTCTTGTTACCTACTTTGGATTCTCTATTTTATTCTATGTTTCATCTCATATTTTAATGTGAAGTATATATGTCAAGTATATCTGATTCTCAATTAATTATTTTTGTAAGAAAATATGTAATATATGTGTCAGATATCCATGCAATGAAATAGGAGATGAAACATATAGTAAAATAGAAAATTTAAACCAATTGTTCCCATACTAAAGGAGAATATACATATAAAATATATATAAGATTGTCATTGTTGACCTTAGAAAATAATAAAATTCACAAATGCTCCATCAACTTATAAATTTTTTCAACTTGGTTTAACTTGATTTGACCATACTCGATAATCTAATTTCTCATGATTATCAAATCTAGAAGACATGATCTATCTATATATTTTTTTTAAGAACATTGCAGATAACGAAGTTTATTCTTTCAATAAATCAATATTATCCTATTATCAAATCAAGTAAATTAAAGTACAAACTATATAATCAAAATGCATATAACACGCATAACGACGCCCATTTAGATAAAATACGAGAGCTTCCATATGATATGGAAGACTAATGGCGAATGCCATTGGCCACATGCTACATGATCTTTCTAAATTAAGCTACTTCATTCACATATTACCTGCCAAACAACAATATTTCAAATATACACTTAATTGTCGATGCATTTACACACACACATATATACTCAGAGCAAATATCTATTCGAATCAATTAGGGCCCGTTTGGATTTATTTTCAAACCTCATTTTTACAAATTCTACTATTTTAGAAATAAAAACCATCATTTTTTACACATTTTCATCCAACATCATTTTCATTTTCATTTTCAAAATACATTCTCCAATAACCTATATATCTTCTCCAAATAACTTATATATCTTTTATCTCTATTCCATTATTTCTATTTCTTCCACCTATAACCAATTAAAACCAACGTAATCATTACATTACATTTCCAAACATTTCATCCAAACACATTTTCATTTTCACATCACACCACATAACTAATTTCCACCAATTTATAAATGTTGGAAACTGAAAATAGAAATAAAAATAAATCCAAACGGGACTTACCGACTTGAGTATTGTAAAATTTTTGTTGTGAAAATAATAATTAATTGATAAATGACAAAAATATCAACAACTAACTCCCAAACAACCATATAACGCATAACACCGGATTCATGCATGTATTAACGCATAATTGAAAAGCGTTGTCTTCACCACTGCATCGTCAGTTTGGCCGTCAGCTTTAGCCCCATACTGCATAACGTCGAAAACTGTCTCTTCAACCAGGCTTCGGCGGGCACCATGGGGTCTGCACTCGACCGCGAACAACCAGGCCACGCCCAATACAAGGCATGCCTCTATGATCGCACGATTTCCTCTTGACTTAGCCATGCCCACGGCCCTAAAGATAAGTTTTCCTCTTCGAAAAAAATATGAGATACATATATTTTTTTTAATGCTGAGGGCCGTGAATACGAGTTTTGACCATTCGCGAGGTTTTATACCTCCTCTTGCCTATCTTCTTCCCCCATTTTTTAGTGATAGAAAATTGTTCTGTTTTCTTGATCATCAATTCTGTTAGTGATGGTTAAAATGCAGCAATTTCTTTGAGTTGATTTGTGCTGCACATTTATGGTTACTATTTTTAGCCATGATATTTACTTCCATTAATTTTTATTTTTTTTCCACCTACCAAGTAAGTAAAAGTTTGAGGTTGCACAAATTAGAGCCATATATATATATATATATATATATATAGATAAGGGAACGGACTATTTTCTAGTGCCCATTTGGTTTCATTTCCATAGCTCCTTTTTTCATTTTTTACTATTTTATAAATGAGACACCTTCATTCAACATCATTTTCATTGTCGTTTTCAAAATATATTTTTCAATAACCTATATATTTTTTTCTCTCTCACTCTATTCTCTTATTTCTATCTCTTTCCACCTACAACATATTAAAACCAATATAATCATTACTTTTTCAAGAATCTATCTAAATACAAACACATTTTCAACCTATTTTCACCAACTAAATTTTAAAAATAATGAAAATAAAAATTAGAAATAAAAATGAAACCAAATGGGGCCTTAGTTTCCACCGTAAGTTATTGAAAGGCTAGAAGTACATATATCTTAACGTTGAGGACAATTAGGTTATCCCAAAAAGATGTAAAAATAAAGAAGTAGAAATTTTATTGTATTTCATTATAATTAGGGCGTGAATTTAGTAAATACAATTTATGTATTCCCTCAATATAAAAAACATCAATTAAAATTAGCAACATTTATCAAATGAATATTAATTATGTGAGAATGAGCTCATTACTACTTTGTTATGTATGTCGGCGGCCCTTATCACACATAGTGTGAAATAGAGAGGACATTCCCTTGGTATGGGGAGATCAATATTCGATGTTTCTAATCTTTCTGTACCTTAATTGTTACTTCCTCTCCATACTCCAATGTTCATATGGTAGCCACAACTAAAACTATTCTAAGGGAACGGACTATTTTCTAGTTTTAGTTTCCACCATAAGTTTTTGAAAGGCTAGAAGTACATATATCTTAATGCTGAGGACAATTAGATTATCCCAAAAAGATATAAAAAATAAATAGAAATTTTATCATATTTCATTACAATTACGACATTAATATAGTAAATACAATTTAGGTATTCCTTCAATATAAAAAAAATTAATTAAAATTAGCAACATTGATCAAATGAATAATAATTCAATGAGAATAAGCTCATTACTACTTTTTTATATATATGTCAATTGCTCTTATCACACGCGGTGTGTAATAGAGAAGACCTTCTCTTAGCATGAAGAGATCAATATTCGTTGTTTCTAACCTTTCTGCACCTTAATTGTTACACATACTCCAATGCTCATACAATGGCCATAAATATAACTATTCTAAGGGAACGGACTATTTTATAGTTTTAGTTTCCACCATAAGTTTTTGAAAGAATAAAAGTACATGTATCTTAATGTCGAGGACAATTAGATTATCCCAAAAGGATGTAAAAATAAAGAAGTAGAAATTTTATCATATTTCATTATAATTAGGACATTAATATAGTAAATACAATTTGGGCATTCGCTCAATATAAAACAAATCAATTAAAATTAGCAACATTAATCAAATGAATATTAATTCAATGAGAATAAGCTCATTGCTACTTTATTATATATGTCAATGGCTTTTATCACATGTAGTGTGAAATAGAGAGGATCTTCTGCTAGCATGAGGAGATCAACATTTGTTGTTTCTAACCTTTCTATACTTTAATAATTACTCTCTCTTTATGCTCTAGTATTCATATGCTGGCTATAGCTATACTTATTCTAAAATAACGAAAATTCTTTTTAAGTAAATTCTAATCCACACGAAAGAAACTTTCTTTGATTTATCATCAATAATTTGTTCAGAGTTTCAAATTCAACGATGTCGACTGACTTTGTTGAGAAATGAAAGAATCCATTTCGTTTTATTTTATTTTATTTTTTCAAGTTCTTGAGAAAAGTAAAAAAAGTGCAAAATCACTTTAATCCACCGAAATCAACTTGGGCCAATCTTTTTTCCACAAAGCCCAATTTCCAAAGAAGCAATATTGGCCCCAAGTATAGACCCGTTCGAGAATATTATATTATTATTATATGTTTGGTTTAAAACTTGACATAAAAAATGTTAATATAGCTTCATGTATTATAGCATTTATTAAAGTAGCATACTATACATTACATATATATAAATTACTTATATCTACATTACATATATATAAATTAGACTCAAGCAAACTAACATGTGTTGTCTTGCCTGTGGGCTGTAGTGAGATTTTTTAGTCATAACCTGCTAATTTATATATATAATGTAGATATAAGTAATTTATATATATGTAATGTATACTATGCTACTTTAATGAATGCTATAATACATGAAGCTAATATTAACATTTTTTATGTCAAGTTTTAAACCAAACATATAATAATAATATAAGTTAATTATATTCCAATATGATATTGGATAAAATGGGTCCCACTTATCCGACATTAGTAAATTCAAATAATAGACCAGTTTCCTTTTGGTACAACGATTCACATTGTTTTTTAAGAAAAAGCAAAACTGAAAAGGACCGCATGGACTGGGACAGAGGCGTGAACCAATTTTGTTCCACTTGGAAACAAAAGGCCGGACGTTGGAAGCGTCAAAACCAAAAACAAGCGGACACGAATACAATGTGCTGGATTGATTCAGTTTTAAACAATTATTTTCTTATTTTATATTATTTCAAAAATAAAAAATATTATTATTCACACATTTTCAATGAAAAAACTTTTTATTTTTATAAAAAATCTATAATACTTACTAACTTAAAAATAATTAAAATTCACCAACTAATTAAATATTAATTTTTTTAATCATTTCAAAACAATAGAACCCATATAAAATTTAATGTTAATTTTTCATAACATCATCGTCCGCTAATTTATTAAGTAATTATTTTTTTTCTTATCTTTTCAAGAAAATGAGACTTACAATCAATTAAACAATAATAATTAATACTATTATATTACAATATTATTTTCAATCTATTTTTTTTAATTTTCATAATTCCCAAGTAATTATATTTTTATTTTTATACACAAAATAATAACAAAACAAAAACACATTTTAAAATAATGAAAACGTAAGATGAGAGTGAAAGTTCATTGGGTTTGGTCTTCTTTTCCGTCATCGCAAGTCCTATCCTATGGGACTTCAGAATTGGGCCCCAAATTCCGCAACTTTCTCGTCACGCTCAATTATTTTGTTTGTCCCTTCGTCTGAGAGTTCAGATAATTGCATTTGGATAATGCTTTCTTTATCTATTAATGTTAAATTATTTAAACTCTTAAAAAATTAATATTTTGCTTTAGTTTATAATCTAAATAACATTCGTTTTTTTTTATTAAGTAGAAGGTTTAATATTCGATTCGTAATAAACGCATTATGCACTTTATGTGTAATTTATATTTTGATTATTTGATTTGAGAGTAGAAAAAATATTGATTTAATATTTTATCAATTGTAATAATTTATAAAAAAGAATTTAATATTTAGAATTAAATTTGAATAATTTTTTATTTTTAAATAATTTTTAAACTTATGTATATTTAATTCGAGTCAATTCAACTTGTTATTTGAAAGATTGTATAAAATGGAATATACATTTTATAAGATGCTGTGTTTTATCTTAGGTTTTAAAAGTATTTTGTATTAAATAAAATCATAAATTTATAAAATATTAATAATAACAATATTATAATTAATAATTTGAAATATTATTAATATTTAAAGATATTTTTTATTTTAAAAAGTTTAAGATATTAGTACTTTATCTGAAGTTTATACACTCACTTATTAACAAATTAACACTTGACAAATGAAGGTAAAAAATTGATATTGTCCCCATTCTAAAAAAATTAATTCCAAAACCAAGTACCTTTTATTTAAATGGAGGTGAAAATTAAACTAACATTTACAATATTTTATTTTTTTAATAATAGAACTTAATTATGAGTTAATTGTAAAGACATATATTCAATTCCAAAAGTGTATAAATATGTATTTCACAAATACATAAACATTAACAAAGTATCTAGATAATTGATTCATTTAATAAATAATATTTTATTTTTCTTTAATATTTAATTGTGAGTAAATATAGTCAATTTACAATTTTTGTTTGAATTTTTACTAACACCATGTTTGGTTTAAGAATTTTGAGGAGGAAAAGAAAATATTAGGGAAAAGGAAAAGAAAATTAAAAAATATAAAATTTCAAATTTATTTAGTTGTTAAAAAAAAGAATTAAAAAAAAGGAGTGATGAAAGTATAGGAAAATAGAGAGTACTTCAATTTAAGAAAAATTCATTTTCATCATATATTTTATGAGGAAAAATTATTTTCTTTAAATAAACTATATTTTCTTTTAAATTTTCTTTTTTTTAACATTTTCTTTACAAATCAAATAATTAAACGTGTTTTTTTTAGCAATTTTTTTTCTCTTCCGCACTAAAATCTATGAACCAAACACAGTGCAAAGGAATAATTTTTCATAAATCATAATATATTAAAAAAATATTAATTATCTTAGCGAGAAAGATAATGATCGTTAGTGTTAATGCAAAACCGAGTCCACCACCACCTTTTCTCTCTGTTCGAGGCGAGTTCCATCTGTATAAATTCACTTCGCATATCTTCTATGCCCCTGCGTTTGATTCGAAAAACTCGCGCAGAAGTCTGATAGGTTTTGTATTTATTGGGTACATTTCTGTAACAACAGTCAGAAATTCCCAATGGCGACTCCAAAATTGACGAAAGTATCGAGCATGAGAGAAAGGGTGGAAGACACGCTTTCAGCTCACCGGAACGAACTCGTCTCTCTGCTGTCCCGGTATGTGTTCGTAAATTTTTTTTACCGGAGAAAAAATATGATGAAAATTCCAGTGTATAGGAGCCTGATTGCTGTGATTGTCCTTTGAAATTGATCAAAAGAGGGGAACCCAGGGCAAGGAAGCAAATTTAGGAAGTTTCAAGATCAAATGATTAATTTTCTCGAACTTTTTCCCCAGATTTTGGTTTTGTTTTCAATTCTTTTTGTCATCACAAGCAATTTTTTGAGACTGATTGCTTATATGATATATCGATTTCTACCTTTGTTTGAAGATATGTGGCGCAGGGGAAGGGTTTATTGCAGCCCCATAACCTGATTGATGAGCTGGACAACATCATCGGCGATGATGCTTGCAAGAAAAAACTCAGTGATGGCCCCTTTAGCGAAGTCTTGAAGACTGCTCAGGTAATTTTTGTTTCTATTGTTTTAGTTTTGCCTTTTTTTACTAGTATGAGTTCGATTTCGATGTCAATCAGAGAGGTATATTTTTAATTGAAAGAGAATTAAATTGGGATTTCTCTTAGTTTGAGCCAAAGCTTATATTTTCGTCAATTTAAACAAGGGTTTGAAATCAAGAAAGCATTAGACTGAATTTGATTAAGCTTTAGTACAAAGTAGAAGCACAACGCTGAACTTCTTCTTCTTCTTCTTCTTCTTCCTCTTTTTTGACATAGGGGAAGGAACGACGTTTATTTGATGATTAAGCTATTTTCATTTCTATAATTCTTAAAATTGTTAATATTTGTTTGACGAATTTCTTCTTTCTTTATATAAGTTATATTATAGCGCTGATATTCTATGATATGTTTGGGCTGCTTAGTGTTGATAGATCTTCTGACAAAAGGATCGGATATTTTGGAATTATACTTGTAGCAGCAATTCAGTTATCCTTGCAGTTTATCCTATGAAATTTTCGTTAATGTTGATGGCAGGAAGCAATAGTCTTGCCACCTTTTGTTGCAATAGCTATCCGACCAAGACCCGGTGTTTGGGAATTTGTTCGAGTCAATGTGTCTGACCTCAGCGTTGAGGAGTTGAAGGTTTCTGAATATTTACGTTTCAAAGAGGAACTTGTGGACGGACAGTTAGTGACATCTCTGCTTCTTATGATGCAACTTTTCAATTCTTTAGACTCTTCATAAATAATTTTGTCATATTCTCTGTTTGTCCCGTGCTCTAGGAATGATGATCCCTATGTTCTTGAACTGGATTTTGAGCCATTCAATGCAACATTTCCTCGTCCATCTCGATCGTCATCTATTGGCAATGGGGTCCAATTTCTCAATCGTCATCTCTCTTCAATCATGTTTCGCAATAAAGAATCTTTGGAGCCATTACTTGATTTCCTCAGAGTACACAGACGTAAAGGGCATGTAAGTGCTTACCTAAAATCTGTCAACTGGTGGCAAATTGTGGTTTGTCTTTGAAGATTCTATTTGATTGGAATATCTTTGAGACAGAAACTTATTCCTCACTTCAACTGCTATCATTTTTACTAGAGTTAAAGGATTATGCTAGTTTTATATCTGCCTGAGTCAGAACATTAGTATATGATTATGTGGAAAGATGACTCAATCAAGCTACTGCTAATCTAATGTTTTATCTGCATAGATGATGATGTTAAATGATCGGATACAGCGTATCTCCAGGCTTGAGTCCGCATTGGCAAAGGCCGAGGATTATGTTTCTAAACTATCACCTGACACACCCTATTCTGAGTTCGAATATGTGTGAGTTTTGTATATGATCCATCCTTTCCCAAGTATCCTTACGTACAGTATTTAGATTTATGATAAATAATTTTCATATGTTATCGTGGGCATGCAGATTGCAAGGAATGGGTTTCGAGAGAGGGTGGGGAGATACTGCTGCAGGGGCTCTGCAAATGATGCATCTCCTCTCTGACATCATTCAGGCTCCCGATCCAAATACTCTTGAAACATTTCTTGGTAGAATACCCATGGTGTTTGATGTTGTCATTTTGTCAGTGCATGGATATTTTGGACAAGCAAATGTCCTAGGTTTGCCCGACACTGGTGGTCAGGTAATAATTTCTCAACATTCCGTATTAAGCACAGAAAGAAACATTAAAATTTCTTTAACCATGTGTTTGCACTCAGGATATTTATTCCCTTTTGTTTATGCGCAGGTTGTATACATCCTGGATCAAGTACGTGCCTTGGAGAATGAGATGATCCAAAGAATAAAGAAGCAAGGGCTGGATATCACTCCTCGAATTCTAGTCGTAAGTTAATTTTACTTCATCCCAACTCGTATGATGTGAATATGGTCATCTAGCTTAGCATATCTTTTCTTCTTTTATTTTTACAGGTTACTCGATTAATACCTGATGCAAAAGGCACCTCATGCAACCAACGGCTGGAAAGGATAAGTGGATGCGAGCATTCACATATTCTACGTGTTCCTTTTAAGACTGAGCATGGGGTTCTTCGCCAATGGATTTCAAGGTTTGACGTATGGCCCTATCTTGAGAAGTTTGCAGAGGTAAGGCTAAAAAAAATTTCTGCTGGTACATATCATGATCATGGGAATGATATTGTTGTTAAACTAGCTCCATTACTATGTTATCTGCCCAGGATGCTGGAAGCGAAATTGCTGCCGAGTTGCAGGGTATACCAGATCTTATTATTGGCAACTACAGTGATGGAAACCTTGTAGCTTCCTTATTATCCCATAAGATGGGAGTCACACAGGTGAAAATTGATGCTTCTTTGCCATAGTTGCTTTTGGTAAATTAAGTCTTTTGCAGTATATAAATTAGTTTGTGGTCCCTTTCCAGTGCACCATTGCACATGCCCTGGAGAAAACAAAATATCCAGATTCTGACACATATTGGAGAAAATATGAGGAGAAATACCACTTCTCATGTCAGTTTACCGCTGATCTGCTGGCCATGAACCATTCAGATTTTATAATCACCAGTACATACCAAGAAATTGCCGGAACGTAAGTAACTCATTTTTGCTTTATTGATGTTGATATTTTTACAGCCAAAGAACTTATCCTTTTGCAAGGTCTTATAAATACTCCTGTTACATTATCAATCAATTAAGCTGTAGTTGTTTAAACTGATAGTGCTCAACTAATTTGCTTTCAGGAAGAATACTGTTGGTCAGTATGAGAGCCATGCAGCTTTCACTCTGCCAGGTTTATATCGTGTTGTCCACGGCATTGATGTTTTCGATCCTAAATTCAACATAGTTTCTCCCGGAGCTGATGAATCCATATACTTCCCATATTCGGAGAAAGAAAAAAGGCTTACTTCTCTCCATGATTCCCTTGAAAAGCTAATATTTGATCCTCAGCAAAGTAATGAGCACATGTAAGTGAAATTAATGAGTACAAAATCGTTCTTAAATTTCACATCATTGAATTATTGAAGAACATTCTTTTTTAGTTTGTGTCCTTATCTTTCCTTTCTACCTGATACAGTGGTGTTCTGAAAGATCCATCAAAGCCAATAATATTCTCCATGGCGAGGCTTGACCGGGTTAAGAATATTTCAGGACTGGTGGAGATGTATGGTAAAAACGCCAAGCTAAGGGAATTTGCTAATCTTGTTGTGGTGGCTGGTTACCTCGACGTAAAACAGTCAAGTGACAGAGAAGAAATATCAGAAATTGAGAAGATGCATGGTCTAATTAAGCAATACAAGTTGGATGGCCAGATACGATGGATTGCAGCACAAACGAATAGAGCACGTAATGGTGAACTCTACCGCTACATAGCTGACAAGAGAGGGATTTTTGTTCAGGTAACATGTTTGGAATTTATATATATTATACCTGCTGCCATTCTTTATAAGATGTCAGGATTTTGTATGTTCGAAAATCTTATTTTATTCACACACTTAAGAGCTTAGTTATAAAATAAGTTTTAACATGTTATAACATCTTTTAAGTAAGTTTAGCCAAATATTCTCTAAGTTGTTTATAATGCTGTTTTGATTCTTTCCTTAAGCCCGCATTCTACGAAGCTTTTGGGCTCACAGTGGTGGAGGCAATGACTTGCGGCCTTCCAACATTTGCAACTTGCAACGGCGGGCCATTGGAGATTATTGAAAACGGCATATCTGGATTCCATATAGATCCTTATCATCCAGATAAGGCTGCTGAAATCATGGTAGATTTCTTTGAAAAATGCAATAAAGATCCGAGCTACTGGCTGAATATATCTGAAGCTTCTCTTCAAAGAATTCGTGAAAGGTATACTTGGAAGATTTACTCTGGGAGGCTAATGACATTAGCCGGCGTGTATGGCTTCTGGAAATATGTCTCCAAACTTGAGAGGCGCGAAACTCGTCGATACCTTGAGATGTTCTACATTCTTAAATTACGCAATCTGGTGAGTTCTTTTAACATCCATGCTTATCAAAAGTAGAAATCAAAGTAAAACTAGCACCTTATTATAGTTGTCATATATAAACCTACCCTGCCTTTTTTCAGGTGAAATCTGTTCCTTTGGCTGTTGATGATTCAGCTTAGAAGCATCATATGGTGAAGCCTTTGGAGACCCGATCCTCCCAAGTTAATGAACTTGTGTGCCAGAACAAGAAGAGTATGTTTTCTTTTTTCTTATTTCAGTGGATTAGTTTGGAGGGTGAAGACATGAAGTTGAAAAGCAATGAAGTCTTCCACTAAGTATCTTTAATAATATTGTTAAGACGTGATTGTAAGCTGAAGTATTGTAAAAACGTGTTGCGTTGAAAATAAATAAATTTTTGTAAATCAAATGAACTCTTTAACAAAAAGAAGAAATGCATGATATTAATGTATCACGAATGATGGTATGTTAATGATACTATTGCTATATCATTAATTTATTTTATTTATACATGCATGCATTCAAGCCTGCAGGGTTGACCCGTATTTAAATTCTACATCTCACTTGTGGGAGGATTGTATTATTATACCTTGTTTGCTTGGATTGATTAGGTGTGATAGTTAATTAAGTTCTTTTTAATGTTTGTTTCAATTGATTAAAGTTCTTGATAACTTCTAGGCCTAACATTATTTATTTTAGCTTTTAGAAAATGGATCAAAGGGAAAAATGCTTGATTTGATGTTTTTAGAATTACAAATATCAAATAGATTTTTAAGAATATAAAAAAATAAGGAAATTGGGAAAATATTTATTAAAAAGTATCAAGTATATAATAGTAAATTTATATATTATA
>JACGDI010004607.1:929814-941124 GCA_014898725.1 Jacaranda copaia
AAAGAGGGTGAAGGCTTTGAAAGATGACATGGATAAATGAAGAAATTAAATAATAGTATCATTTTTAAATAAAGTTAATTATTAATTTTTTGTAAGTGAATTTGAGCTCACTTGCACTCAAAAACTCTATTTATTTGTATTCCTAATCTTTTATCATAATATTCTTTGAATACTATATTGATTTCATCGTAACTTTTACCATTAACCTCCATGTAAACAAATGCAACACGCAAAATACTTAACTAAGTAATTGATGGATTAATCTCTAACTACAACTGAAAATCACATTTAAAAGATTTAAAATTAAATTTTTCCGTATTCTAGCCTCAAAACTTCATCCATGGCTGCAAATATTTGTCAAAAAAGTTCTTGTTTAAATTAAATCAATTAGACGGTTGTATATATCATTTGCAGAATATGTAAATCTACACTTATCATATATTCGATTTACATGCAGTTGAAGACAAATAACAATCACAAGGCATGGAAAGTTGAACTTGTGTAATTATGATTAATTAGGTGTGTGCATCATTATAATTAGATCTGAAGTAGAAACTTTATAATTTTTATCCAATTCAAACATCAATTAATCTTCGAAGGTTTTAAAATCTCTTACTGTCCAACTACCAAATATTTGTCATTTTGTGCAGGATTATTTCCATTAGATATTTACAGATATTATATGATGCAGCACGGGCTAAGGACCTCGACCTCAACTTCAACTTGCAATATTTGAACTTGCCCCTGGCTTGGACCTCAATCCCAACTCAAGTCCACACAATTGATTTACGGATCTCTAATTTGACCAAAAGAACACATTTTAGGTTAGTTGAAATCGCCTTCAGTTAAGGCACTTCGATACTTAAGTTAGCATATGAAATGACAAATGAGTTCACAGGGATAAACTGAGGAAGTAACGATATGGTAAAAAATGGATCAATTAACATGTAATTATTGACATCCACACCTTATATAGGAAGAAACTGTTCTTATTTGTACAGATTGAGATGGCTCGTTTTTTAGCGTCAGATCCCCAATTAATCAACAATTCATCATTTAAGTGATGACCTAGTTTGGATCGAATTTGTCCGGGTCGAGTCCACCCATATAAAAAAGATGCGGATCTTAACCTGTTTGGTCATTTTGATTAAACCTATGGGGACATAAGGATCATTTCAATTTCCAGCATTAATTATCCCATCATTATAATTACAGGTTGCATTAGGTGGCATGGTACATGCCATTAATACATCACCAACAGACCAAACTTTATTAATTGCTTATTCATATCATCAATTTACAAATACCAACTTGCTCACTTAGTAAACTGTTCCTGGTTATGTTAGAAACTTTTATATGCATTATGGGTGAAAAAATTTATATGGTAATGATTAGTAAATCACATGCACAACAAGATTAATGCACTGCTAATGGTGATTTCTTGTTTTTTTTTCCCACTGCATAGGTGATTTGATCATCACTACTATAAATTAAAAACCTACAACTTGCTCCTGAAAGTCAACTATTTTTGATTAAGCATGTCTATTGTGTATGGTATTAAATTTATTCATGTTTTGCGCGATAATATTTTATGTAATATTTGACAGATGAACCCATCATGTATTATTTTTTAATTATAACTTTGATTTACATTTATGTTTGTGGATGAGATGTTGACATGAGAGAGTCAGAGAGAAACCATCTCTGAGGGGAGGCTGCATTGAACTATATTTATTTGGGAGAGCTATAGTCATGGAATTATTAAAAATGGAGACATTGAATAGATGCATAAAAAATTATTTGCGTGCAGATTAGTGCAGGCGTGTGAATGCAAGTCATGTTCTTGAAGTAAACTAATATTAATCAGCACCGTACATTGAGGTAGATTGATGAACTCATACAATTATAAATGAGTATACCATTAGGAATCAAGAATAGAAGCAAGCAAAAGTTTCATTAACAATACAGATTTCTTCCAGTTTTGCACGAGAGAAAGAGTGATCACAAATGGCTTGTTATGCTGCCGTGATTTCTCTTAAGCAGACAATAGGGCACCTTCTTAATTCTTCTCAAATTTCGATTCTTCCCCCCTCTCAAGAAATCATAGAATTTGCATACAAGGAGGTTAGCTCCTTGCAAGAATTCCTACAAAGATTGGAAAAAGATGGTGGCGGCGGAGGTGGCAGCAGCAGCGAGAGGGTCAACACGTTGAAGGCACAAATCAGAGGGGCAGTATGCAAATTAGAAGATGCCATTGAATCTCATGTATCAAATCAGTTTCTAATTTCACAATCTGTTGATCATGAGGGTTCTTCTTCTTCACCCATACTGATCTCCCTGCTGGACTTGGAGGAAGTAAAGCAAGAGATTCATTCCTTTACAGAAACTGTCAAGGAGATGGAGAAGATGATGCTGGAGGAATTAAGAAACCCGGTGCCTGAAGATCAAGATGATGCTGTTCCATCAAGAATTGATCATTTTGATGGAAGTCAGTCAAAGATGGTTGGACTTTTTAATAAACTTGATCACTCAATATTTTTTCTAGCAGAAGTTCATGCTGAAGATCTCATTATCGTCTCACTCTGGGGGATGCCAGGCATTGGTAAGACCACCGTTGCTAAAACAGTTTTCAACAACGAATTAATTCTGGATGAATTTGATTGTGGTGCTTGGGTCACAATAGGCCCAAAATATCAATTAGGAAAAGCCCTTCTAATTGATAAATTACGCGGGGAAGGGGAAGAGATATTAGTTGAGGATTTGTATACAAGTTTGAAAGGTAGAAAGTACCTAATTGTGTTAGATGATGTTTGGAACACGGAGGACTGGTATGAGTTCAAAAAATTACTTCCATACGACAAAAATGGAAGTCAAGCATTGCTAACAACTAGGCAAAAAAAAGTAGCTCGACTTGGTACTGTGTGTCAAATGCCGTTACTGACTGAAGAAGAAAGTTGGGATCTTCTCTCTGGAAAGGTATTTGGAGAAGAGGCATCGTGCCCTGCTCAGCTTGAGAAAGCTGGAAAGGAGATTGCCAAGAAATGTGAAGGTCTTCCTCTTACAATTGTCACAGTTGCAGACCTCCTAACCAAAGCCGAGAGGACTCCAGAGTATTGGAACAAGGTAGCAAAGGAGAGAGAAAATTCAGTTTTCACAGATGCATATGATAAAATCTCAAATGTACTATTTCCGAGCTACAGGTACTTACCTCAACATTTAAAAGCATGCTTTCTCTATATGGGAGTTTTCCCACCAAGTTGCGATATCCCTACCTCAAAGCTCATCAAGTTGTGGCGTGCAGAAGGATTTCTTGAACCAAATTCAAAAGACTTTGTACTGGAATGTTTGGAGGAGCTTATTTTCGGAAGTGTTGTTCTGGTCCGCCAGCAGAGCTCCAATTTTGCAACTAAAACTTGCAGCTTCCATTCTGCCTTTTGCTATCTGTGTATCAGAGAAGCTGGCAAGGAGAAGTTTCTACACGTCGTGAATAGTTATGCCAAGAGTTTCACAGAAGGCATACAAAACCAGCGCCGGTTGTGCATCCATAACAACATTTTATTTGGCATCAAGGAGGTGTATGACTCAATAGAATCTATTTCAACGGCGCGTTCTCTCCTATGCACTGGTCCATACCATCAGTATCCAGTGCCAATATGTTTTGGTTTGAGATTGCTCAGAGTACTAGATGCTGTTACAGTCCGTTTCTACAAGTTCCCGATGGAAGTGCTAAAACTAGTTCAGTTGAGGTACCTAGCCCTCACTTGTAGTGGAGATATCCCTGCTTCTATATCCAAACTTTGGAACCTTCAATACTTGATTCTCCGTCGGCACATGAGCATCATCAATTCCTCTGGGGATTCATCGTACCTACCTGTGGAGATCTGGGATATGAAAGGACTGAAGCATCTCCAGATCACGGGAACCAACCTACCCAATCCATATCATTCATGTGGTATTGCTCTCTTACCAAACCTCCTGACACTTTCAGAAATTAGTGCAGATAGTTGTAGCAAAGAGATCCTCAAAAGAATCCCGAATCTAAAGAAACTAGGAATTCAAATTGAATTATCGCCTGATGCTGCCGAAATCTTATGGAAGTTCGATCATATTTCCTGTCTGCATCAGCTTGAATCACTCAAATGTGTCGTCGTGAATCCTAAGATTGTTGCACCCGCTGCTTCTGTTAATACAACTTGTTTTTTCCCACCCAGTCTTAAAAAGCTTAGTTTGAGAGGGTTTCAATATCCCTGGGAATACATGAGCGTTATTGCTAAGTTGCCAAGACTTGAAGTGCTCAAGTTACGATCCTATGCCTTCAAAGGGCCAGAGTGGGTAATATTTGAAAACGAATTCCTCCATCTTCGATATCTGCTGCTTGAAGATACTGATCTCGAGCGCTGGAGTGCCTTTGACAGTAATTGCGATGTCATGCCAGGGCTTTGTTGCTTAATCATTAGGCACTGCTACAAACTAAAGGAGATCCCTATGTTTGGAAATATTTTTCCCGACATCCTAGTTGTTGACTGCCCTTCTTTGCAGCTTCAGACGCCCTATTTTGCATTTGCAATCCAGTCTTCAAGTTATGATGGGGAACTCGAGTAATGACAGGAGCCTCAAAATTAAGATAATATTTCAGATTCAGTTTTATTAATTTGTCGATTAATTCAAAGATAATATCTTTGTATCAAGTGTTCATCTTGCGTGTATCATGATGATGAAGGAATATATCTAACCTTGCAGGTTGTGAATTTGATGTTTTTGTGCTTTCATCCGATGGATGCAGACCTGCCAATTGGGTACCTACGGATAACCCAATGATGGGTAACAAGGGTTTGGGTAAATTTATCCGTAGGTAAATTTACTCGTTTTTTATTGGATACGAGATAGGAGACTCGTTACTCATCCTCATAGGTAACGAATAACTCGTAGGTACCCATAATTTTTCTTTTTTAATATTTAAAGATAAATTAATATCCAACTTGTAACTTACATGATATTACTCAAATATTAACTAAATAATTTTTTTTTAAAAAAAAGACAATAAATTTCAAACATTAAATTGATTAGATACCTAAAACATATTAATAATATTGTAGTTTAAAACTTACATCTAAAGTAGTCAAAATTTTCTAAATTTAAAGTACATCATGTTCAAAAGTTCAAACTTAAATTCCATTATACGCCTAAAGTTTTTGAATTGGAAGTATAAATATCAATCAAATATTGTTATCCTTGTGGAAGAAGATGTTGTGTCCATGAGAATAAATATTTATATGTAAATTTATATTATATATATAAATTATAAATACGGGTCATCCACAGGTACCTGAAGGTCAGGCCAAAAAGTAACGGATAAATTGGATACGGGTAAAATTACCTATAATTTTTTAAATTAAAAAAATAAGTCCCATTACCCATATTTTTTTGAGTACCCACGAATATGGGTTAAAAATTGTCAGGTCTATACGGATGCAATGGATTATGTATCTTGATTAATTATACTGTGATGCATGCAGTTTTTAGCTCCCTACTCCAAGTCCTATACCTATAGTTTGTAGTTGACTCTTGATGGTTTAACTTATTTTTGTAATTTATTAATTGTTACATTCTATATATTCTTATGGGCTAATTGCAATTTACCTGGCTAAATAGGCTCAATAGCCCCCTGTCAAATATATACACACACACACACAAAAGTTTCATGCGTATTAGAAAATCATGTTCATTGCCTCTCTCTTCTTGTTTGGTGCCCACTAAATATTAAAAAGACAAAATATTATTGCCCATAAATAAAATTAAATTTATATCACTTTTATTTTATCATATCTACTGTTCTTATTGTTTCTCTTTTTAATTATTTTTTTCGCCGACTAAATCAAATAATATAATATATTTTTGTTTATTCTTATATAGATAATATATACACCTAAATATATGTATAAATATATATTATTTATACAATATATAAATTTTCTTTGATTTATTTCAAATTAAATAATATTTAATATTTATAAAAGTACATATAATGCATTTTTATTTATACTTCTATTATATATACACACACAAATACAAGTTTGTCTATAAATGTATACATATATATTTGATGCGGCTGAAAGCTGCTTATAGAGAAAAGGGGATTGTGTTTTTAAATGAATCGACCAAGGAGGTTGAGTATTCAGAGTTGTATATATCTTGGGGTTTAAGATCTGCAACCACAACATACGTTAAGCTAGTTGAGGTGGTCCTGGCTAAGGCATTCCGACGCTCAAGTTAGTTCTGGTTGAGATATGAAGATCGAACAGAATATAGAAAGTATATAAGGCTTATAGTGTATTGGGCATTACCTTGAGTGTAGTTGAGTCTGAAATATTTATAGCCTTCTCCAGGCGTGATTTGACCCTAGTACCCTTATCAGGTGTACTAACTTTTTGTCTTTGCTTGGGTGTTGGTAGTCATTTCATGTCCAGATTTTGGTACTATTCTAAGTGGCTAAATTTTCTGTTTTCCTATATGAATAGTACCTCAGAGGTGCCTCTCTGCCAAAGGTGGTGGCAGGGTTGGCAGAGTTGGTGGCAGCGGCTGTACCGGTTGTCACGCGTCATTAATACAAAGGCATGTAGCCTATCAGACTAATAAATAAGGCAGAGATCTGAGTCAACATCGAAGTGGGTCTTGAGGTCGATACATGTCAACCCGACCTGACTATTGGAACTTCTTGAGTGGTCCTGAGATTGATGCAGGTCGACCGCGGACGCTACTAAGTGAGATTGATACCGATTGACCAAACAGACTTGATATTAGGCCTCTTGGGTTATCTCACTTGATGCTAGGTCTATTGGGCTTACTAGGTTATTCTATACCATGAGTCCCCCCAACTCACGGTCCTGATCGAGGGTTTTTAAACTGCTGACTAGGGTTTGAGGTGGTTTCTCTGCATTAAATGCAGCTATTAGTGTGCAGAATACGAAGTATACTGGGGGTAGGCTATCATCATAACAGTTACTTGGATTCCCACGCACGAATGCCTATAAATAGGAGGAAAATCGACTCCATTTATACTTTTGTTGTCTAAACTTTTGATCGAATTACTATCTTTGAAGCCCTTCAAGCTCTCGTGCACTTCGCCGTAAGTGCCCTTACTATTCTTATTCTTTTCTACCTTTCATTTATAGAAGCATGTGTACCAGTCCAGATTCTGATAACCCTAGGTCAGAGAGTATGGCCCACGAGGGGGAGACTAGGGCAGAGAGTGTATCTGAGTCATCTCGTAGGAGTGAATCAAGTTCATCCATGAGCAAAAGCTCTAACTCGAGCAATGCCAATAGCTCGAGCGATGTTAGGGTTGTATCGGAAGGGAAAGTTGGCCCTATTGATATGCCTATAAGCTGAGGCCGATTAATTACCCCCGATTATTCCTCCAAAATAACCGCTGCAGACTTAGTTCGTATTAGAGCAACATATCACATTCCTGATGAGTATCAACTGGTAGCACTAAGGACTCGGGGTAGGATGCATCGACTTCCCCAAGGGTTTATAACTGTGTTTGAGGAGGGGTTAAAGTGCGGCCTTAGGTTTTCGCTCGCTCAGCCCATAGTCGACCTCCTCCTTGGACTAGAATTCTGCATCACCCAATTACTTCCAAACTGTTTTGCTATACTGTACGGTGTTGCTGTGCTAATGCACCTATACAACCAACCTACAACCTTTGTCAATTTCTCAAATTTATTTCACCTACCCATGTCCCGAAATTCGGGTAGCAGCGAAAAGTCTGGTTTCTATTACCTGACTGCTTGACCTTGGTGAAAATTTTTGGTATCCCTCGTCTCTTCTTACGGGTAAGAGTGAAAAAAATATTTTTTTGATGTTCAAGGGCTGAGGGTTCTTACCATTCCAAGGGGTTAGTGGAGAGGGCCTATGGAGATGCTTAGAAACCAAACACCTAGCTGGCCCAACACCTTCATTCAGTATTTGGTCGGATTTGGGCAAATTGAGGCCTCAGTTCTGACAGAAGAGATGTGTTTAGTTTTGGCTGCCCTATCACCTACCCAACTTGACCTACCTGCGAGCGATCGACTAGGTAGAAACTTTTCATCAACTATTTTGATTGAACATAATCTTTCTGCTCGATTCTGATATTTACTTAATTTGTTTGCCCGTGCAGATCGGGATGAAATATTGGTCTGTAGTCGCAACGAATCCCAGGTCTAAGCACTGAGGGCCGAGGCACACCGTCAAGTTGTTGCTGCTCAATGAAAAGGTACTACTGAGCAGGCAGGTTCTGCGAGGTCGACGTTTGCACCGCCCCCACCATAAATCGAGCAGGCTCCTAAAATCCAATCTGCTAGCTGGGAGAAGCCTAAACACAGCAGCCCCGCGAGTCGGGGCAAGAAGCAACTAGTCGAATAGGGAGGTTCAGCTCCAAAGAAAGCTGTTGGGGGTAAAGGAAAATAGAAGATTGTGACAGGTTACGACCTATTTGGCAAACTAGGTGACAACCCACTATTTCGGCTTTCTCGACTATCTCCTTCAAGATTCACCACCGATTGAGACCAGGAGGTAACTAACTCGACCTTTATTATAGGGAGAGGGCCAACGAGTGCCGAAGCTCTAAAGTGGATGACCTTAGGGCTTTTTCTGAACATTTAGTGGAAGCTAATGAACCTCAGTCAGCTTAGGACGATGAAGGCAATATCATATTACTGTAATGTGGTAAGTATAAGATCGATAGGCTCAACCGCATTTTTCCTGTTATGCATATATTGATTTGAAAATAACACTGCTGTGTTTTAGATAGGGCAGCTGGGCAACAACATATTTCGGCGATCTAAGATGGCACTAGCTACCAAGGAGGAGTTGGAGGTAGGAAAAGAGATAGAAACACTGAAGGTGCAACTCGAGTTCTCTCAACTCCAGGTCTTTTCTCCATCTTCGATATCTGCTGCTTGAAGATACTGATCTCGAGCGCTGGAGTGCCTTTGACAGTAATTGCAATATCATGCCACAGCTTCGTTACCTAATCATTAGGCACTGCTACAAATTAAAGAAGATCCCTAGCATCGAAATTTTTTTTCCCCGCGTCGTAGTTGACTGCCCTTCTTTGGAGCTTCGCACGCCGTATTTTGCACTTGAAATCCAGTGTTCATGGTATGATGGGGAGCTCGAGTTATGACAGGAGCCTCAAAATTAAGACAATATTTCAGATTCAGTTTTATTAATTTGTCGATTAATTCAAAAATAATGTCTTTGTATCAAGTGTTCGTCTTCCGCGTATCATGATGATGAAAGAATACATCTAAGCTTGTGGGTTGTGAATTTGATGTTTTTGTGCTTTCATCCGAGGTATGTAGATTTGGCAATTGAGTATCCACGGACAACCCAATGATGGGTAACAATGGTTTGAGTAAATTTATTCGTGGATAAATTTATCCGTTTTTTATTGGATCCATTACCTGTGGATGCCCGTAACTTTTTTTTTTAATATTTAAAAATAAATTAATGTCCAACTTACGTGATATTACTCAAATATTAACTAAATAAAATTAAAAAAAAAAGATTACAAATTTCAAACATTAAATTGAACAAATACTTAAAGTGTATTAATAATATTATAGTTTAAAACTTACATCTAAAGTATTCAAAATCTACCAAATTTAAAGTACATCATATTCAAAAGTTCAAACTTAAATTTCATTACATGCCAAAAGTATTTGAATTGGAAGTATAAATATCAATCAAACATTGTTGTCCTTGTGGAAGAAGATGCTGTGTCCATGAGAATGAATATTTATATGTAAATATATATTATATATATAAAAAAAATTATAAATACAGGTTACTCATGGGCACCCGAGAGCTAGGTCAAAAAGCAACGGGTAAATTGAATACTGGTTAAATTACTCATAATTTTTTAGATTGAAAAAATAAGACTCATTACCCTTTTTTTTGGGTATCCACAAGTACCCACAAATATGGGTTAAAAATTGTCAGGTTTAGACTGATGCAATAGATTATGTATCTTGATTTATTATACTATGGTGCATGCAGTTTTTAGCTCCCTATTCCAAATCCTATACCTATAGTTTATAATTGACTCTTGATGGTTTAACTTATACTTGTAATTTATTAATTGTTACATTCTATATATTCCTATATAAATAGGCTCAAAAGCCCCCTGTCAAATACACACACACACACACAAAAGATTCATTCATTTTAGAAAATCATGTTCATTGCCTCTCTCTTCTTGTTTGGTGCCCACTAAATATTAAAAAGACAGAATATTATTGTCCATAAATAAATTAATTTTATATCACTTTTATTTTATCTTATCTATTATTCTTATTGTTTCTCTTTCTAATTGTTTTTTTCATCGACTAAATTAAATAATATAATATATTTTTGTTTATACTTATATAGATAATATATATACACCTAAATTTATGTATAAATATATATTCTTTATACATATATATAAATTTTCTTTGATTTATTTCAAATTAAATAATATTTAATATTTATAAAAGTACATATAATATATTTTTATTAATACTTATATTATATATATACACACACATATACAAGTTTGTCTATAAATGTATACTCATACATTACTTATTTATGCAAATAATAAAAATACATATATTTAAACTTTCTGTAGTTCATTTAAAATTAAATAATATTTAATATTTATAGAAGTATATATTATATATTTTTATATATATAATTTTATCGATAAATACATACATATATTTTTTATTTATGCATCTAATATATATAATTTTATTTTATTCATTTCAAGTTAAATAATATCTACTAATTATAAAGGCCCAAGGTTTATTGTAGAATGCGAAGAATTCTAAGGTAGTGTTTGGTTTCATTTTCAGAAGCCCTTTTCACAAATTCTATTATTTTAAAAATAAAAATCATCACTTTTTAACCATTTTCATCCAATATTATTTTTATTTTCATTTTCAAAACACATTCTCCAATAACTTATATATCTTCTCCCAATAATCTATATATATTTTCCTATTAACCTATATATCTTCTCTTTCTATTCCATTATTTCTATATCTATCTATCTATAACCTATTAAAACGAACATAATTATTACATTTCCAAACATTTCATCCAAATGCATTTTTATTTTCACTTCACATCACTAATTTTTATCAATTTAGAAATGTCAGAAATTGAAAATGAAAAAGAAAATGAAACCAAACACCCCCTAAGTTAACAGTCAGAGGATGGTTTTACAAGGTCAAAACTACCAAGGTCTCACAGGGCGCTCCTTAGGAGTATGTACAATAG